>JXTB01000191.1:81398-92032 GCA_002914805.1 Parasponia andersonii | reverse complement strand
TATTTGGAATGGGCTGGTTACCCATTCCGAATAGTTATCTAATTATTCAGTTACTTAATCTATGTTACCCAATTGGATAATTACTCGTTTGTAATTATCCCCTAGTGATACAAGGATCCTTGGGACATAAGGTTACCTTAGCCTATATAAAGGACCGGATGTTCTCAATTAAAAACATCATCAACCCAACGCCAAACCAATTCAAGCAAAGCCAAGCTAAGAAAAGCAAGTAGAGAGTTCCAATTGTTCTCTAGTTTTTTCCAGATCTCTAGTTCTTCTCAGACAAGGTTGTAACCTTGATTGTTTGTAATTCTTAATCAAAATAGTACAAAAACAGTGGACGTAGGCTCATCTTTTTTGGGGCCGAACCACTATAAATCTCTCTCTCTTTATTTGTTTTGATTTATTGCTTGAATTTATACCAGCCACATCACTCAATCTGTTCTAAATTCATTGTTGATAAAACCTCCATCAACAATTGGCGCTAGAAGGAGGGCTATTCCGGCAAAGTTTGTCAAAATTCACCTCTTCAATAATGGCGAACACAAGAAATACTACTAGAGCCATCGGAACTAGCCAAAACCAGCCTCAAAGTACTGCTGCTACAGAGGCTACTCCTGTTCTGGATCAACCTACTGCGATGACGGCAACAGAGAACTTATCCCAGAGACAGGATCGCATGGAGGAAACGCTCGTGAACCTTCAGCAAGTCACCAACCAGATCAACGACACTCTGCGACGACTTGCTGAAGGGCAGATGGTGACCCCGCCACAACACGAACGCCCCAAAGAGCGTCCTGCCCAGTTACCAGAGAAAGGAGTCCAGATCCTCGAGACAGGAAGGCGCGGTCAAACAAGGATACAGCAAGGACGCCATGAAGACCGCACCTATAAGGGAAAAGGCAAGGTCGCAGACTTGCCACGGTCCCGAACAGAGAGCTCAAAGACCAGTCCTGCTCGCACACAGCCCTCTCAAAAATCCATCAATAGCCAAGGTCGCTCGAGCGACGATCAAAGACGACCATCAAAAAGCGTTTTTGAAAGGATTAGCAGGGAGTCAAGACAAAATCCTGCTGACCTGAGACAGTATTTGGAGCAACGACGTGGTCGTGATCAATCAGCATCACATCACAGCGACCAAAGCCAATCTCGTCGCACTGTGTCCTCTTATAAGTCGCAGAAAACTCCACCGGACCAAACTGCTGTTAAACAGGACTACGAGCACAAGTCGCCTTTACCACCAGCGAGGAATGATGCTTTCCCTTTGAACGTCGATGTTCATAACCTAAGGATCGCATTAGATGCACTTGCTGGCTGGGACGATGAGCTCGCCGATGGGTATCGTCAGTCGCCATTTAGCGAGGAAGTACGAGCTGCAGCCCTTCCCAGCGGATTCAGATTTCCCACCATCAATACTTTTGATGGAAAGACTGATCCGCAGGATCATATGGATCACTTCAGCGACTTGATGGAACTCCATCGGGTCAGTGACCATGCACGCTGCAGATGTTTCGCTGTAACACTCTCAGGAGCAGCTAAGAAGTGGTTTCGAGGACTTCAACCTGGCTCGATCTCGTCCTGGCAGCAACTACAGACGGCGTTTCTGAGACAATTTCAGGCCGCAAAGAACTTCACCGTTCCACTTGTCAGTTTGTCCACAATCCGGCAAGGTCCAGAGGAGACTCTACGGTCTTATCTCAATCGATTCACTTCGGAGTTAGCCAAGGTCAACAACCCACCTGAAGGAGGAGTTCTTACTCTTATGATGGCTGGGGTGCGACCTGAAACGAAACTCTGGGAAGAATTACTTGAAAGAGAGTGTAGAACTCTCGAGGACTTCTACCGAAGAGTCGGTCGACATCTTAGGATAGAATCGTCACGAGAGAATCTCCAAAAGACGAAGAAAGGAGGAAGAACCGATGCGGCAAAAGTTGCGGTTGTCACCAACGACAACCGCGGCGGTAACAAGAAAAACAAACGGAATAACGACCAGGCCACTGAAAATCAGCCTAGGCCAAAAAGACAGGAGGTTCCAAAAGCTCCCCTGAGATTTAATAATTACACCAAGTTAAATGCACCCGTAGATCATATCTATGCGGTCACAAATCAGAAGGAGTGTTTCCGACAACCAGAACCGATGCGGCGAGACAGGACAAAGCGTGACCCTAACAAGTTCTGCCGATATCACAATGATATTGGGCACGATACAAATGATTGCTTTGCCCTGAAAGACGAGATCGAGAGGTTGATCAGAGAGGGACGACTACGACAGTATACCAGGCGGAGCGAGGAGAGGCAAGCAGAAGACCAACAGCGACCTCCAGAGATTCAACGTGAGGTACGCACTATTTTTGGAGGGCCGCATGTTGGCGGAAATTCTAAGCGAGCACAGGATCGATACGCACGGGAAGCTCGACAGCAGCCGTTAACCAACGTAATGCACCTCGATCAGCGACCACGTAAACTTCAGCGAGTACCGGAAATGGACATCACCTTCACAGAACATGATGCAAGGGAAGTCCATTACCCACATAACGATGCATTGGTCGTCAAAGTCAACTGTGGAAGCACACAGTTGTGGCGAGTGCTGGTTGACAACGGAAGTGCTGTAGACATCCTATACCTCGACGCATTCAAGAAGATGGGATTGAACGAGAGCGACCTGAAGCCCGCTGCAACTCCACTCTACGGCTTTACCGGTGACAGCCTGTTACCTATGGGCATGATCGAATTGATGGTCAGCGTTGGGACCTTTCCGAGGGTTTCATCGATAATGACTCAATTTTTGGTGGTAGATTGCCCATCTGCTTTCAATGCCGTATTGGGGAGACCAACATTAAGGGAACTTCGAGCTGTCACCTCGATTTATCATTTAACGATGAAGTTCCCAACCCAACATGGAGTTGGTGAAGTGCGAGGAAACCAATACGATGCGAGGACATGTTATAATAACTCACTAAAACTCGCAGCAAAGGATGTGACGTCTCGCACAATGATGGTCCACCTGCCAGTGGTAGCAGATGAAGCTTCGGTCCAAATAGATGAAGCTTCGGTCCAAGCGTCAGTCGCGGTAGCAGATGAAGCTTCGGTCCAAGCGTCAATCGTGATAGCAGATGAAGCTTCAGTCAAAGCATCAATCGCAGCAAAGGGTGAAGCGTCAATCGAGACGGCCAGTGAAGATTTCGACCGCAGGGAAATTGACGAGGTTAAAACTGGACCCGTCGAGGACTTGGAAGATTTATCATTCGATCAGTCTTCCAAGACCCTGAAGATTGGAACAGAAATTCAAGGCCCAGTGCGAGCCTCACTGATCGCTTTTCTGAAATCCAATTTGGACGTCTTCGCATGGCAGCATTCGGACATGGTAGGGATTGATTCAAGGATCATATCCCACCGACTTAATATAGATCCGTCCAAAAGGCCTGTGCGACAAAAGAGAAGGGCTATGAATCCAGAGCGTTACGTTGCATTAAAAGAGGAGGTTGAGAAATTGCTTGAGATTGGGTTTATACGGGAATCCTTTTACCCTGACTGGCTTGCAAATCCGGTCTTGGTGAAAAAACCTAATGGGAAATGGAGAACCTGTATCGACTTTACCGATCTCAACAAAGCATGTCCGAAGGATAGTTTCCCTCTTCCGAGGATCGATCAATTTGTAGACGCAACGTCGGGGCATGAACTTTTAAGTTTCATGGATGCGTACTCAGGATACAATCAAATCCCCATGTACGAGCTGGATGAAGAGCATACCTCGTTCATCACCGATCGAGGATTGCATTGTTATAAGAAGATGCCTTTCGGACTTATCAACACAGGAGCGACCTACCAACGTCTTGTCAATATGATGTTTGCAAAACAAATTGGCAAGACAATGGAGGTATATGTCGATGACATGCTGGTAAAATCTGAGAAAGCTGAAGATCACATCGCACATCTTGATGAGATGTTCAAAATTCTCCGGAGATATCAGATGAAGTTAAATCCCCAGAAGTGTGCTTTCGGAGTGGGGTCCGGAAAATTTTTGGGCTTTATGATCAATCAGCGAGGGATCGAAGCAAACCCTCTGAAAATACAAGCATTAATCGACATGCAGTCTCCTCGAAAACCCAAGGATGTGCAAAGCCTAGCAGGAAGAGTAGCTGCTCTCAGTCGGTTTGTGTCCAGATCGACTGACAAATGCCAACCTTTCTTTGAGGTGTTGAAGGGTTCAAAAAGATTTGAGTGGACAGAAAAGTGCGAGCAGGCGTTCCAGGATTTGAAGAAACACCTGGGTTCCCCTCCACTCTTGTCGAAGCCAAATCNGAAAATAAATTTTGTGTATAAGAAAAATAGCAGTTGGATATAGACTTAAAATTTTTATTTCATTTAAAAACATCAGGACATTTTTCATAAAACATGCAAGACCGGAATATAAACAAGACCTTTGTTACTCATGAAACCGAACGTGATTGTACTCCAATTGACGTACGTGTACCCTAATGATGACACAAGATCACGAAGGTGATGACTATCCTTGAGATCCTGCAGACTATTCTTAAAAATAATCACACGTGAGTGTGGACTCCTTAGTTCTATACAAGAACTACAAAAAAAAAATTTAGTAATACAAGAACTACAAAAAAAAATTTAGTAACTTCAATATTCAATCACGAAAACTCCAAGAACATAACAAAATTACTATTAACTTAGGTTTATCGTGTATGGTTGAACCTCAAAATTAAATTCTTCCTATTCATATATTATTTTAACCTAGTATAGTGATTGTTGAACCTCAAAATTAAATTCTTCCTACTCCTATATTACTTTAACCCAGTCTAGAGATAGTAAGGATAGATTACATGAGTAACTAATTAATTTTTAAGCTACTAATTCCATAGTTGTCACGATCCAAATCCCGAGCTAGTGGTAGAAAAGGAACTTCGCTAAGTTTGGAAATTCCTTGATTTATTTGAAAAGAAGTCTTAAAAGCTTAGGTTTTCGACAACAGTCTATTTATATTAAAAAATTCAGAATATGATCGAGTGAACCTATCTCACAATTTGTAGTCAAAGTTAAGTATAAACTGAACAATAATTAGAAAAACAAAGTCAAATAGTTGTCCGTCTATCATTATCCAAACTTCCAGTATTACCAAGTCAACAAACTACTCTCAAAGATAGCCTGTAATCCTCTAAGTCACTAAGAATGCATTGAACACTATTTGAAGAAAGAAAGTAGGGGGTGAATATACAAAGATCGGTAGAAAACTCAATTACCTATTGAAAACCAATATGTTCATATAAGCCTGCATGGTTAGTAATATTAAGGATAATTATTATAGTATATACAAGGGTAAAATAATAAATATTTAAGGTATCATGCATGTAACATATATTAGTTCAAGTGCTATCAACCTACCTTTTCTTGTCACATCTAAGAACAACCCACACTAGTGGGGAACGACACCCTAAACTCAAATCCCGAGTTCAAAACTATACATGGCCATATACCTTGGACCTTTATGTGGGTCTATGGACTTTGTACCAAATGTCTAGGGTTCATACCTTACCGACTAGATAGTTTCACGTAAATCTATGGACTCTACAAAAATAGTAGGGCCTAACAACTAACTTAGTGTCTCAAGATGCTTGAAAACCCCAGGCATAAGACCGTGGATTATCGACCATAAAAACCTGCTCAATGGTGCAACCATGCTAGATCAAAACCTAGAATGTGGTCTAAATCCTCAAATAACCCATTTTTTCTTAGAAATCTAGCAACATAACAGCTGTAATTTGGACAAACTCCAATATTCAAACTTGCATAAAAAGTGTCAATACCTACCATACAATACACAACTATCTCAATTTCACTAGGCAGTCTATATATTCATCAAAATCCATAATAAACACATTGTTCACATTATGCCACATATTTGAGTTTTCATGAAAATGTTATTGAGATTAGGTAATGGGATCCCCTACCCCACTAAAGTAATGATATCCTACTATTAGAAGCATGTGGTATCATTGAACGATCGCCCAGAGAGTAGAAAATCAAAACTAAGCCTCAATCGCTCTCTTTAGAAGAATCAACTTCTCAACAGAGCTTTAATTCATGAAACTGACCTCACCAATGAATTTGTAGCATCTAAATTAACAAGGTTAGATATATAATTTATCCAATTCGAGTTTGGACCAAAACCAGACTCCCAGCATGGAAAATAGGACAAAATTCGAGTCGTTCGATCTTGTTTTTCATGCCCATCGCCAAACATGGTCAATAAATATATCAATTTTCATCAGTTCGTAAATACATTCAAAAAGTAATATTGAAATCACAATCCAATGATCCGATCAAAAAGTTAACTCCAAGCTCAAACTACTCAAAAATGGCACCTTTCAAATCGGATACAATAGGATCACAAAATAGTTACTTGGAGATTCCTCGTGATGATACGAATCCAACGAGCCTAAGTACATATGTTGAAATAGCCAGAATCGTCGCTGAAAAATAAAAACTCCTGTGGCCTCAAACGACATTTTCTAATGAATGGGACCTTCAAACAACTCAGGGTCAGCGATGCGGGACTATAGGCCTGATGGTAGGGCATCACCTATTGCTAAGATAGTGAGAGAACACTAGGAGCAGCTACTGGAGGAGCTGTGGTTGGCGGTAGCTTCGTTCGACAGAAGGGAGAGAGAGATTAGAGAGAGATTGTGAGAATGACGGAGAGATATGCCACTAGACCGATTATCTTGGTGTTTTTGAATGATTCTCTCAGTGATCTCGAAGGGACCAACATATCTTAGAGTAACCTTACTCTTAACTCCAAATCTTGTAATACGATACTCTAGAGTCAGTTTCAAGGATATAAAATCACTAGGATCAAACTCTACCTCATATCTCTTAGGGTCTGTATAACTCTTCTAGTGACTCTAGATCTCCTTAAGCCTCTCTTGGCTGCTCTTGAACTTTTCAATAGTCACCATAATCAATTCAAGTCCAAGAGTAACATATTCTTAAGTTTTCATGCAACAAGAGGGCAATCTACATGGCCTTCTATATAACACCTCGTATGAAGCCACACCTACACTGGTTTGGTAACTATTATTGTAAGAAAATTCTATCAAAGGAAGGTAATCATCCTAGTTTTCACCAAAATCTAGTATATAATAATGAAGTATGTCATCAAGAATTTGAATATTCCTTTCAAGTTGGCCATCTGTCTCAGGATGATGATCTATACTGAGATCTAACTACGTATCAAATATTTCTAGAAGGCTCCCAAGAACTTATAAGTAAACCTTGGGTCTTTGTTTGAAACTATGCTTAATGGTATACTATACAAGCATACAACGTCCTCCATATCAAGTTTAATGAGCTTGGCAAATGAATAGTTAATATTTATCAGTATAAAGTGAAAACTCTTCGTCAACTGATCGACTATCACCCAAACTGTGTCGTTTTGTCACAAGGTTCTTAGCAAATCAGTCACTAAGTCTATTGTGATCTTGTTCCACTTCCATTCTAGAATGGGTAACGGCTGAAGTAATCTAGTTGGTCTCTAGTGCTCTACATTGACTTATTGATAAATCAAACATTTGGCTACAAAGGTAGCCATATTTTTCTTCTTCCCTTTCTACTAGTACTGCCTCTTCAAGTCTCGGTATATTTTATTACTACCAGGATGTACAATGAATCTTGATTTGTGAGCGTCAGTTAGAATAGTTTCTCAAAGGTCAGGGTCATTAGCCACAGCTAATTTCCCATTAAAAAGCAGGAATTTTTTTTTATTGCTACTCTAACCATCTAATTTTTCACCATTGTGAAACTAGTTCCAAATTGTCCTGTCATTGACTATATTGGACATTGGACAGTTCGAAGAAGTGATGGTGTGATAACAATGTTGCCAAAACAAGCAACTTCTTCACTCTCAAGGTACTACAGGTTATAGTCACCAATGGTAACGGAGTTCTTCCAATCCTTAGACACCAGTACCACTAGTGAACCATAAGGTTTCCTACTCAACGCATCAGCTACGGTATTGGCCTTGCTAAGGTAATACTAGAAGTTAGAATCATAATACTAGAAGGTAATACTACCGTATTGGCCTTGCTATGCCTCAAATTCAGATCTTTTTGATGAAAAGATACTTTAGTGGAACAAGATGTCGAATTTCACACCTTACAAGTAACATCTCCATATCACAGTTGTATGGAGAAACACTAAAGTGCACCGCACCGGATTATGCAAAGCTGACATCACTAATAGTTTTGCCGTTGTGGCGCCTGCACCTGCCTCACATGCCTCACATGTTCTCTGGTGGACTCTAGAGCTTCATTAAACGTTTCATATTGAGAGTATAGACTCCATTCCTACTCGTGTGGTTTCTCTTCTTAGGAGCTGAATTTTATTTCATTTTCTTTAATTTTTTCTTGATTTATGAGATGTCCATTTTGCCCCTCTTAGCTCCATTTTTCCTTCTTTTGTCCAATACCCCTATTTGACCATGACAAAACACCAAAAAAAATAAAAAAAAATAAACTAACATAAAATAAACTAAATTAACTACAAATTAAAATAATATAAACTAAAATAAAAAAAACACACAAAATGAAATATAATAAAGTAACTTAAAAAAATAAACTAAACTAAATGACAAAATAAAATTAATTTATTTTTAAAAGAACTAAGCAAAAATTAAAGAAATTAAGCACATAATAACTCTAATTAATTAGAATTATTAAAAGACTACAACCCATGAAAGCAAGTCTAATAAAATACAACGGATTAAGATCTACAAATTAAGAGCTAATAAGTTAATAATATGAAGAACTAAGTTATAGTACTTAAACTTCAATTTTTATATTACTTAGTATAGTTCAATATATATAACTTATTTATGTTACACTAGTATTTCTATTAGAATTCAGATACTTCAATGATTTGGGACACATCATTCCTGTTGAAATATACAGATATTACAATTTATGATAAGTAAAATATATCATCTTTATTTATAGAGTGTAAACATATTTATTTAGACTTAGATAAAGAAACAAGTCTTTCCATAATTAACACACTTAATCATGATTATTTTTTTATATTCTAATAGAGTCTTGAAATCTTTTTCAGATAATAAACTATTCTATCATGATAGTCTAATATAGTAAATAACATAAAATATATATAAGAGAAAATTGTTCCAAAAAAGTTAATAAAGAAAATATTCTTTATAGGGAAAACATTCCAATACGAAGATTGTCATTACAAAATTAATTACTTTAAGAGTGCAAATCCAAACAGGCATCGTGTGAATTCCTAGGATTTCATTTCTAAGCACTTGGATTTGAGCCAACCACTGGGAATAACCTACACATTTTTCTGATATGCACCATTTTCCTTTCCTCCAGTTCTCCTTTTAAAAGATTTCTAGAAAGTTACATATTTTGAAAATTCTTATTGTTATTATAGCTTACAACATGATTTTCCATTATCTAAAATGAAAATTTCTAACATTTTAACAATAGCAATAGTTCACAAAATCAATAACGAATGTAGAAAACACGCTGGATTCTACCTGTAATATGTATAGGGCTCTTCAGTTAAACTTTGTCAATCATTAAAATTAACTAAATAAAAATATGAAAGGGTAATCAATAAATACATCGAATTAAGTACATATATAATTTACATCGCAGTACTATTTGATGGTATTTGTTATTTAGTACAATTATGTTGAATGAATGGACTGTGGATTATTGAAATTGAAAAATAATATAAAAATTAGGGTAAATGGTTAATGACTAATTGTATAATATTGGAAAGTGTGGTTGAGGAATAGAATTAACGCCTCTATATGGAGTTCTATGTTTGAATGGTTGTAAGAATGAGATGTAATAATAGTTATGTCGACAAAACTATTCCTATTTCTTGGGTGTTATTGAACACATGCTTTTATATGGTCACTAATTGTGTGTGCTGCTTCGAGGCTAGATTTCAGAAAGAAGAATGCAAATTGTAAAGTTTGTTAATCACTTCTTTAAATGTTAGGTTTCGTGATTCCTCAACTTGTTTTTCATGTTTTTCGGTCGTGCTTTCGATAAACCTTTTTTATCATATAATATAGGACTGGTCTATGCTATCTAACTAGACTATATTAGTCCAAAATTATTGAACATGACAAAATAGCATGGGTTATAAGTGTTGAAATATTTTCACTTTTTCATTGTATTTAACAACTAACATAAAATGTTGGGAATTTGCGTTTTGTTTTCTTTGTTTTTTCTTTTTCATACATTAACAATTTTGAGGTTTTACTATAAGGAATGCCATCATGGAGAGAAACTTCTAGACATACAAGAATAAGTAAAGAAAAGAGAGAGAGATCAAGAGAGAACTGGTAAAGAATTTAATAAACTCAATTAAAGGCTAGATTTTAATAATATTGATAGTTTCATATACAAATTCCATATAAAAAACTATTATCTACTAGTTAGCTTTCATTATTTATTTCTCTAATTACAAGTAACCATACTTTCACTATTTACCTAGTAAGTTTTGTGGTGTATACTTTTGCCCTATTCATAAGAGAATTGCATACACTAAATTTATTTAAACTTGATTAATTTATATATACTTATTCTCTTTTT
>JXTB01000191.1:65843-81293 GCA_002914805.1 Parasponia andersonii | reverse complement strand
GATATGTCATTAAAATCTAGTATTTCCATCTTGATCGTAATAAATACATTCATAATTTGAATCACTGGAAAATCTGACATAGACAAGGGAAGATCTGACATAGACAAAGTAGCTTCTAAAGTATTTTTATTTGATTATTTTAGAATTTGTGCGCTACAAACATGTAATTGAATATTTTCTATGTTGATTCAAAAATAAGAATTATGCTTTCCAAATGTTTGCTTATATATATGCTATTGTTTAAGCAATTTAAATATCATGAAGATTTCCTAATTATTAATGTAACTTTAACATAAGTACGTGAAGATTTCCTGATTATTAATATAACTTTAACCTAATTATATAATTATTATATATAAAAGGATTAAATTTAAGGATAATAAGTTGAAGTAGTTCGTAATCACTAAATTAAGTTGGATACTTCTTTTAAATAAGAATATTACTATGATCACCATGTATTATAAATAGACTATAAATGTAGAGACATTATATGTAAAAGAGATTATATATAATTGTAACAAGATGAAAATGAATCTTTTAGATACTCTGTTTAGAATATACAAAGTAAACATCATCTGTAATGATCCGAGGTCAGGGTCATAAAATAGAAATACCGAAAAATATTTTAAAATAATTTGAAAATGTTTGGAATCTTTAATTTTTCAAAACTACGCTCGATAAAAAAAAAAAAAAACATTTCAGTATAGTATATATGACATACCAACTTGTGTGATGTATCTCCTAGATAGTTTAAATCTCAAATCAAGTCAAAACAGATCAAATATAATATTTTACAAATTATTTCACAAAATTCCATATTTATTAAAAATTGCTAAATTCATAATTTAAACTAATTTTTAAATCAAGTAATCGAATCTCTACCTCAATCGAGTAACTAGATTACACTATTACACTATAGAAAGCGTTTAGCATTATTTGGCAGTCGTTCGGAGGTTCAGGCATCGTTTTCGAGCTTTCAATCACTCTATTCAAAAGCTAGGTTTTCCAGCGAAGCTTCAATTCACAAAACAGACAACACCACTGAATTTCTAGTATTCAAAATAGCTAGGTTAAGCATATAACTTGTCCAATTCATACTAGAACTGAACCCGAGCCATGGTACACAAAATGAGACAAATCCCAAGCTTCATGTCTCAAAATTCATACCACTTTGAGTAATATTTTATATCAGAGTTTACCTCTCAACTTTACTAAATCTAAATTTGAGGTCAAAACTTCGTTTCGAAGTCTTAAGCCTTAAGCAGACCTCTAATCTGAAAGTTACAAAAATATCACTTTTTGAAATATTTAGGAAAATATTATTTTTTTCAATTCGATAGTTAATATGTCTCTAGATACCGTATAATTCTTCATATTTATTCTTATCTCAATCTCACCTTTCATTCTGTATAATTTTCTCAGCCTAATTAATTAGTTTGCAAAAATAATTATAAAACTACCAACTTTAATTTTAAAAATGGCCGAATTTGAGAAATCTCATTGGCAATGAGTTGAGCCGTTAAATTAGTTGGAGTAGATTTGCGACGATGAGACAAGACTCCACGTGCCGATGATGTAATGCTATGACATCGGACGCCGAATTTCTAGACCAAAAACCGATCGGCGACCATCCTTTTCGGATAGTTCTAACTTTGGCGGCAAGCATAGATGGCCGGCAAAACTGATTCGATTTTCTTCATCGTTTGATGCCAAGTGATATGGGGTGGCGAGTCGTGCCAGGGGACCACTGATGTAATGTCTGGCTCGAATGACAGAAGCTTTGCTAGTGGGTGTTTTTCGGGGCCTTGAGGAGAAAGGAGTGGAACGATGGGAGATTTAAAAACAATTTGGGAAACTATAGTGCCATATGTCATTTTCTAGCTGATTGGACACTATTTTAAATAATAGGACTTGAACCTAGTTTTTGAAATTTCTTTTTATTTTTGGCCTCAATTAATAACAATTTAGCGCCATTTTTCAAACTTTATTCACATTCTTGCCAAAATGAATCAAGACTAAAATTTTGTCCATATTCATTGAATAATTCAATTTTCTTTTTGAAAAATTGGGTAGAAAGACAATAATACCCATATAAAAATTTTCCTTTTACTTTGTTTCCTTTGTCTCTACCCAGATGGTGACTACTAAATCAAGGGGTACTGTTGTTTAGCTGACCATAACCTCCATGTGTTCCCGATGGCTAAGGGATCTTGTACCTATGGTACAGGTAGAACTCTAAAGATGATATTGATATTGAGTTAGAGAGTTGAAAATGAGAGCTGAGCATTGGAAATGAGCTAGTCTAGTTTGCTGGCTAGGAATGGGTATCGAGGCTGCTTGATATCCCTATTATCTTTTGGTGGTTGGTAGTGAATTCTACAAAAGTTGCGGATAATTTGTTATAAAATGGCCCTGTTGACTTCAGTTGTGGCAGGAATATAGAGCAAAATGCACTTCTTGATGAGCGAAAACTACCACTACATCCACTGCCCTATGAGCCCTGTCCTTGCCATTGGCTCTTTTTCATTTTTTAGTCATTACCTTTCCTTTTATTTCCACTTGTAATTCCTCTATCACCAATTAACATAGCATAAATCCTTTTAGCTGTACCATATGCCTCAATAAGTATAGTGACTGGAAATGGTTCAAGTTTACTGCAAATCTCTGGCCCTAAGTTGGTTTTGAACTAAATGAGTATTTCATAAAATAGAAATACCAAAAAATATTTTAAAAATAATTCAAAAATATTCGGAATCTTTAATTTTTCAAAACTCGCCTCGATAAAATGTTTAATCGAAATAAAACTCTACAATTATGCATTAATCATTAAACATAAATTCTAATTAAAATATATGTTCAGTAGTCATGTATCGAGCAATCATCTCACACTTAAACATTAACATAAGTTATACAAATTATGTCTAAATCTAATGAATAAGCTTACTCGGTTATAATTAAAATCCAAATTCCTACTCAACTCTATAATCCATAAGTTTGATAGGAATTTACTAAAATATAAACAAACTAGTAAGCCTACAATGCCTTGATTTAGATCTCATAGTCCAAATTACACTGAGAGCCACCTGATGGAAGGAAAGGGGTGAGCTAAAGCCCAATACAGAATCGATTACAAGGTTTTATATATGAGAAATATATTCACATTGAAGGTCCTGCATAGTTAGTAGTCTAATCGAAATGATTCACAAAATCTAAGTAAAAACATTGTCTAACAGTTTAAACATTCCCATCTATTGTAAAACATCTATAAAAACTAGTACATATCTATTCAAACCAAGATATAACTATGTATACAATCATGATGTCCGAGGTATCCTAATTGGTCATATAAAATCCTTTTATTTTATCTAAGGCTATTTTGGTCTTTTGACCATATAAAAAAAATTAAATTAAATTAAATTAGAAATTCTAATTTTGTGTTAATTTGAAAGAATTTTTGAAAAAGGGACGAAATTGCAAAACGAAAGGTCTTAAATGTTGAAATTTTCAAACTAGGGACTAATTGGCAAAACCTGGATGCCATTTATTGATGGACACGTGGCTCGTAGGTCATTCTCCCCTCAGCTCTCTCTCTCTCTCCACCTGATTTTCTCTCTCGAAAATTCGGCCAAAACGTAGATTTTCTACCATTCTCTAACGAAGCCGTTCCCACAACCCTTGAGCTGCACCAACGACCAACATTCATAACTCATCGCCGGACGAACCTTCCGCCACTAGTTGCAGCATCACCCGATGTCACCATTGCCAGAAAAAGCTAAAAAATGCCACAGATTCCGAAGCTTGGCGGCACCGATTCCGACGACATTTCATCGTGAAACCAGTCGAGTTCAACTTATCTCATCACGATCTTTAACATAGTATATATATCTTGACTCAATATTATCCGAATTGAATTTTGTCATTTTTGTCAATTTTGAGTTATTAAATTTTTCAATCCGACTATTAGATTATAAAATATACCTCATATTTGTGATATACTCATGAAAACAAAAATTTTAATGTATATATTGACTATATTTGATGACGGGCACAAAAGACTAAATCTAACAACTTAGATTACCTCGATTTGCATGTCGTGGCCCGGGTTCGGCCCGAACCTAAATCTGTCAAATTATATATCTAACCTAGTATTTTTGGGTGTTCTAAATTTAGTGATCAAGTCTCATTGACGATTTAGAGCTCCAATTAAAAATCAAGTTTTTAAAACCTATCGATCAAAAAGGTTGAAAATGATGCCAAACTTTCTCTGTAGCCCCATAACGCTATTGGCACACTTGGTTGAGGTAGGGATTTGATTACTTGATCATCAAATTAGTTTAATTTTGATTTATATATATTTTAAATAAATATATAATTTCGTGAAATAGTTCATTAAAAAGTGATCTATATCTGTTTTGACCTAATTTGAGTTATAAACTACCTGGGAGGTACGTCACACTTGTTGGTATGTCACATATACCATCTTGAACTATTTTTTACAAGAAATTAGATTTTTGAGTTTTGATAAAAAATGGCTGTTATAATGCCAAAAATTTTAGAAAATACCAAATGATTTGAGAACTCAGTTTTGAGGACTAAAAGTGGTTTGATTAGAGTATAATACATGGATATTTTAAGATTTTGTAGAAATGGTGTGTATCCTTATTTGATTGTTGGCCTGCATTCATAAACTTAAGATGCACCCCACTGGGTGATCGGACTTATGATGTCCTACATTGGGTAATTGGCCTTACGATGCCTCTATAGGTGGCTCGGACTTACGAGTTATCCACTAGGACACTTCGGACATCATGATTGCATGTATGGTTACATGTTACTTGAATTGATATGTACTAGTTTTGATGGATGTTTTATAATTGTTTGGAATGTTTGAGCTATTGGACTATGATTTCTAGTTAGGTTTTGTGAATTGTTTTGAGTGGACTACTAAGCATGTAGGTCCTTCAACATGAGTATATTTTCTTACATATAAAAACGTGATTAGCTAAGAGATGACTCATAAGTGCACGAGTAGGGGGATGAAGGAGGGTGAAAGTCCACAACTAAATAAAACTCGTAATTGTCTTAGTGACTTAACAAGCTTATTTGGCTTGTGTATGTCGTCTTTTACATCTTCATTGGTTGGTTCCTATTCTATACTATTCTTTCCTCTTTAAGTCAAATTTATTTAGTCAATTGTAGTGTATTTATTCAATAGATGTATAAGGATGATTTTACTACTAAATTGAGTGCTTACAAATACAAATGATTTTATGTAAATTATTTGGCATTACAACTAAGGTTTTAATTTGATTTATTTTACTACAATTTATGAATTTACGAATTTTTTTAAACTAATTAATTTGATATTCCTCTAAACTTTAAATGAAGGATTCTCCTGGAAAAATTAAAACAAATGAAAAGTTTCTTAATTATGAAATGTACTTACTTTTGAGCACTAAAATCTGGAATTTCAAGTACTCAATTTCCTGGAATTTTGGAAAAAATCACTATTTACCACTGTTTCAATATAAATTTTCTAATAATCATGGCCTTAGATTTCCGATCGTGACAGGTCACTCGTAAGTCCGAAACTTATATAAAGATGATTGTTTGTCCAAGCACCAAATGTGGGGTACTTTAAGTCCGACAATCATCTAAGTGTGTAAATTTATACAAATGTTATATGGATGACTGAATAATGATATACTCCATTTCTATAAAATTACATAACAACCAAGCACTATTCTTTAATTAACCACTTTAAGCCCTCAAAACTGAGTTCACAAATCATATTTTATTTTCTAAAGATTTTGGTAGCACAACAGACGTCTTTAATCAAAATCCAAAAATTTAATTTCCTGTAGAAAATAGTTCAAAACAGTACATATGACATGCCAAATAGTATGATATATTTTCTAGCTAGTTTAAATCTCAAAAGAAATTTAAACACAGTTTTTAACAAATTATTTCATGAAATTTCGTATTTCTTAAAAGTATGTAAATTCATAAAGTAAGCTAATTTTAGAATCAACTAATAAAATCCCTACCTCAATTGAGTAATTAGATAACACTACAGTACAATGTAGAGCATTTGGCGTCATTCATCGGTTGTTTGGAGGGTTGAGCATCATTTTCGAATCTTAATCGCTTTGTTCAAAAGTTTAGTTTTCCAGTGGAGCTTCAATTCAAGAAATAGACCTGACCACTGAATTTCTAGTACTCAAAATAGCTAGGTTAGATATATTACTTATCCAATTTGGGCTCAGGTTGAAACCAGGCCGAAAACACACAAAATGAGACAAATTTTGAGCCTCCTATCCCAAAATTCGTGCAACTTCAAAATATAGTAATCTTTTATATCAAAATTTACCTCTCAGCCTCACTGAATCAAAATTTAAGGTCAAAACTTTGTTTCAATGCCCCGAGCCTTAAACGGACCTCTAATCCAAAAGTTACAAAATTGCACTTTTTGAAATATTCGGAAACATGCCCTCTTTTTTAATTCAATAATTAATACATCTCCGAATACCATATAATTTTTCATATTTATTCTTATCACATTCTTACCTTTCACACTATATAATTTTCTCGGCCCAATTAATTATTTTACAAAAGTAATTATATACGTACCATCTTAATTTGAAAAATGGTGAAATTTGAGAAATATTCATCGGCGGCGAGTTAAGCCATGAAACCAATTGGAGGAGATTGGCAATGACGAGAGAAGACTCAACATGCTAGTAGTGTAGTGCTATGATATCGGACTCCATATTTCTTGACAAGAACCCGATCAGTGAGTGTGTTTTTCAGATGGTCCTAGCTCCAGTGGCAGGTGGCGATGATCAGGTTTTCTTCATCATCGGATAACAAGTGATGTAGGGTGGTGTGTCTAGGCTGGGGACCAATGGTGTGATGGTTGACTCGGACAACAGAAGCTTCAATAGTGAGTGTTTTTAGCGGCTTCGAGGAGAAAGAAGAGGAAAGATGGGGGACTTAAGAGCAATTTGGGAAACTATAGTGCCACGTGTCATTTTCTTGTTAATTGGATACTATTTTGACTAATTGTACTTGGACTCGGTTTTTGAAATTTTTTTTCATTTTTTCCCTCAATTAATTACACTTTAGCTCCAATTTTCAAACTTTCTTTATATTCTTTCCCAAATGAGTCTAGATCAATATTCTGTCCATATTCATTCTATAATTCGATTTTTTTTTGAAANCATATAATTTTTCATATTTATTCTTATCACATTCTTACCTTTCACACTATATAATTTTCTCGGCCCAATTAATTATTTTACAAAAGTAATTATATAAGTACCATCTTAATTTGAAAAATGGTGAAATTTGAGAAATATTTATCGGCGGCGAGTTAAGCCATGAAACCAGTTGGAGGAGATTGGCGAGGACGAGAGAAGACTCAACATGATAGTAGTGTAGTGCTACAATATCGGACGCCAGATTTCTTGACAAGAACCCGATCAGTGAGTGTGTTTTTCAGATGGTCCTAGCTCCAGTGTCAGGTGGCGATGATCAGGTTTTCTTCATCATCGGATAACGAGTGATGTAGGGTGGTGTGTCTAGGCTGGGGACCAATGGTGTGATGGTTGACTCGGACAACAGTAGCTTCAGTAGTGAGTGTTTTTAGTGGCTTCGAGGAGAAAGAAGAGGAAAGATGGGGGACTTAAGAGCAATTTGGGAAACTATAGTGCCACGTGTCATTTTCTTGTTAATTGGATACTATTTTGACTAATTGTACTTGGACTCGGTTTTTGAAATTTTTTTTCATTTTTTCCCTCAATTAATTACACTTTAGCTCCAATTTTCAAACTTTCTTTATATTCTTTCCCAAATGAGTCTAGATCAATATTCTGTCCATATTCATTCTATAATTCGATTTTTTTTTTGAAAAATTGGATCAAAAGACAATGACACCCTTATAAAAATTTTGGGGTTTTACATCATCAAATGATGATCATATATTGATTGATATTAATTCTGAGTAATTTATAGACTCTTATATGTCCTATTATATCTTTTGATTTACATCGCCGAGTTCTATGAAAATAACATACCAGTATCTTCCTATTTAGGAGATGTAATGTTATAGAAATTTTAGAATAAATACATTTCATAGATATGGAATCTACTTCTCTTAATAGAAATTAGAAAAAATATTCTCTTGAGTTATGATTTAGGACTTTAACAATAAAACGCGTTGTTTCAAATAAGAGTTAACATACATCAATCATTTATGTTTGACTATAAATTAATTGTTCATTATAGAATCAATGGTACTGAAGAATAAAAAAATCATTAGAGAAGTCAACGGACATAGATCTAATTTTGACTGTGAAAATTCTGTAGAGTATTAATTTATATGTAATAATTAAATCAATGAATTATTGAAGACTTTTTCATTTAATAAATTTATGTATAATTTTAAGAGTGTTATCATAATCCAAGCCTCGGATCAGTGATAGATTGGAAATTTCACAAGTAAAAATTTTAGAAATTATTTTATTAAAGTATTGGATGAAATCCCATTTTGAAAACATTGTTTTAAAAAAGAGTACATAACTTATCTAAGCATTCTCCTCATTGAAAAGTTATACTAAACACATTTATTTTGAAACATACATTGAGCTCAATTAATTAATAATTTAGTTAATAAAACCCCAATTTTGTTTATAGTTGAATATACAGCAAGCTTTTAAATTGTCTATATGTACACAAAGTCATTAGTCATGGTAAAATACCCGTATATACCTGTCGGCAAGCTTGTTAAGTATGAGTACATAATTATTAAGGAATGTAGAAGGAATCAATAAGATACTACGAACTAAGAAGAATGAATGAGCAATCATTTATGGAACTAACTCAATCACACTAGCTAACACCTAAAAGGGGAGGAAAAAGCGGGGCTAAGCATATGAATAATGAGTTAGAATTCAATTATCGTTTTTGGAATAAATGTGATTTAATAAAATCTACATGGTTTGTGTTTCTCAGTTATATTGATCATACCAAAATGCATATATGTAATTAAAAATCATTTATAATCATTGTATGTCAAAACATGATAGAAATGACATAATTGTATATACCATCAGCTAATGAAGATAAGTGTACTCCTATCTTCTCACAGGTTATAATCTTTAACAAAGGTATCCGATATTCTAATACTATTGAGTAGTGTATTAGCTAAATTCTATTTAGGTTCCAAGGTCTTTTACTTTATAACGTAAAAACTCACTACTCACCTAAACTAGCATCTCAAGTGTGATTCTATGGTATGTAAAATATATTCAAGTGTGCGAAATAACCATGAATAAGAAATTTAGTCCGAGTCAGGCTTCAAATTCCATTTTGAATTGTCTAGGGATTTATAAAGGGTAGTATAGCGGTTGTATTTTCCAATAACAAAATTTCAAAACTATGTTTGAAACGTATATTTTGTGATGCCCTTAAAATTCTTTACTTATTGAGAAACATATTTTTTGTACTTTCTATGATTTATTGATAATATAAATAGAGCTATTTTGAGCGTGATTATAGTTTACACTTTGCTCGAATATGAAATCGTGAAATTTTCAGCGAACCAAAACTTTGAAAAATGGCTAGGTGAGCCAAAAATCCTAACTGTGTAAATTAGGATTTCATGTAAAATTTTTGGTGGCAAGCTCATTGAAAAGTGGTCGAAATTAATCTAACTTGTTTTTTCATTAAAATTATTAAAATTGTGAATTTTAAAGAGAGAATCTCGATTTTCTGTAAAACGAACGAAAAAATTTCAAAATGTGACAGAAGGGAATTTTTATTACTTTTGAAATTTAGTGAAATTTTTTACAATTTTTGACCAACTAATATTTATATGTCTTGATATTAGGCTTACACTCCGATTTTGGTGAGCAGGGAAAAAATGTAGGAAAAATGCAATTTCAGAAAATTTCATTTTTGGCAAAGCAAAGGTATAAATGGAATAATCCTTTTAAGGGTAGCAACAAACATGTAACTTAGCAAATATGATTAAAATAATCAGAGGAAATTGAGATGGCAAAGGATAATTAGCAAGTGAGGTTAGTGGATACTAGGTGTCACTTTGAAGTTGGCCTTTTTTCTTTTTAATTAAGCAATATTGGCCTGAGAGGAATTTTGTGTGAAATATTTATCCACATTCAGATTGTATTAGAGGAGATTAAGCTCAAATTAAAGTGGTCAAGCATGGATTAATAGGGACAAATGTACAATTACTTGGAGAAAATTCTAGCGAAGATAAAGTGGAAGACAAGCTTGATATTTGTCTAAGAGAGCAACTAGAGCGAAATAATTATGTATCTTTTGGATACACAATGGTGTGCTTCACCATATACCCACTATATTTTTATAACACCCCCTAACTACACTATGTAAGAGTATATTTAATTATATATGGGAAAGTTAAATAGTGTTATCTTAATTTCTTTAACTTTGCAAAAGTGGAAAGTAGATGGTACTTTTGAACTTTTCTATTTCATTCTGTAAAACATCTGTTACACACTTTTTTTTTTATACTAGGGAAATATATACATTATGTACAATATAAAACGTGGTTTTATTACTCTTCGTAAGTTCTATAGGATCAACTATATACATATANAGTTATATTGATCATACCAAAATGCATATATGTAATTAAAAATCATTTATAATCATTGTATGTCAAAACATGATAGAAATGACATAATTGTATATACCATCAGCTAATGAAGATAAGTGTACTCCTATCTTCTCACAGGTTATAATCTTTAACAAAGGTATCCGATATTCTAATACTATTGAGTAGCGTATTAGCTAAATTCTATTTAGGTTCCAAGGTCTTTTACTTTATAACGTAAAAACTCACTACCCACCTAAACTAGCATCTCAAGTGTGATTCTATGGTATGTAAAATATATTCAAGTGTGCGAAATAACCATGAATAAGAAATTTAGTCTGAGTCAGGCTTCAAATTCCATTTTGAATTGTCTAGGGATTTATAAAGGGTAGTATAGCGGTTGTATTTTCCAATAACAAAATTTCAAAACTATGTTTGAAACGTATATTTTGTGATGCCCTTAAAATTCTTTACTTATTGAGAAACATATTTTTTGTACTTTCTATGATTTATTGATAATATAAATAGAGCTATTTTGAGCGTGATTATAGTTTACACTTTGCTCGAATATGAAATCGTGAAATTTTCAGCGAACCAAAACTTTGAAAAATGGCTAGGTGAGCCAAAAATCCTAACTGTGTAAATTAGGATTTCATGTAAAATTTTTGGTGGCAAGCTCATTGAAAAGTGGTCGAAATTAATCTAACTTGTTTTTTCATTAAAATTATTAAAATTGTGAATTTTAAAGAGAGAATCTCGATTTTCTGTAAAACGAACGAAAAAATTTCAAAATGTGACAGAAGGGAATTTTTATTACTTTTGAAATTTAGTGAAATTTTTTACAATTTTTGACCAACTAATATTTATATGTCTTGATATTAGGCTTACACTCCGATTTTGGTGAGCAGGGAAAAAGTGTAGGAAAAATGCAATTTCAAAAAATTTCATTTTTGGCAAAGCAAAGGTATAAATGGAATAATCCTTTTAAGGGTAGCAACAAACATGTAACTTAGCAAATATGACTAAAATAATCAGAGGAAATTGAGATGGCAAAGGATAATAAGCAAGTGAGGTTAGTGGATACTAGGTGTCACTTTGAAGTTGGCCTTTTTTCTTTTTAATTAAGCAATATTGGCCTGAGAGGAATTTTGTGTGAAATATTTATCCACATTCAGATTATATTAGAGGAGATTAAGCTCAAATTAAAGTGGTCAAGTATGGATTAGTAGGGACAAATGTACAATTACTTGGAGAAAATTCTAGAGAAGATAAAGTGGAAGACAAGCTTGATATTTGTCTAAGAGAGCAACTAGAGCGAAATAATTATGTATCTTTTGGATACACAATGGTGTGCTTCACCAGATACAAACTATATTTTTATAACACCCCCTAACTACACTATGTAAGAGTATATTTAATTATATATGGGAAAGTTAAATAGTGTGATCTTAATTTCTTTAACTTTGCAAAAGTGGAAAATAGATGGTACTTTTGAACTTTTCTATTTCATTCTGTAAAACATCTGTTACACACTTTTTTTTTTATACTAGGGAAATATATACATTATGTACAATATAAAACGTGGTTTTATTACTCTTCGTAAGTTCTATAGGATCAACTATATACATATATGTAGTAAAATATATACAAGGTTCTCGAAAAGTCTTTCTTTAGTTTAAAACCTATATATAAACAGTATTGAAGTGCAAATAGCTCAGCCAACACTATTCTTTATTCTGATTATGCGCATCATAAGAACTAAATGAGCAATTGCCCAGTAAATGGAAATCTATGCATTCTTATAAACAATTTGTACTTAAAACTTCTTGATCTTTATACCCTTAATTTACTTCTAAAAAAATTAACATTTAAATTATGTTTGGGTCTCCTCCTTGGTATAGTTCCTAACTCAGTGACATAGATGGCATCTTTTTAATAAATATTATTTGAGGCTTTTCCTTGTCTTGGAATTAACCTCAAGGGATTTCATCTCTCTCTTGTTTAATTTGCCTTATCTTTGATTCAATCTCAAGGTATTTTATCACATTTACCTACTAGATTAGCAAGATAAAAATTACACCCCTCTTTAAATTTAAATTGTAAACCTAGGCATTTCTTTTTTTGATATTATTTATTTCTCTATGCCTTTTATTTTATTTACTTTTGCACTTTATTTTTATTTCTTTTTATATTTAATTTTGCTTTGTTGACGACTTTTAGGATAATTTTAGGCTTGATATAATTTTAGTACTTGACATAAAATTAGTAACTAGCCATTGTGGTTTTGATACTCTTCAGTTCCTTATCAACATTATTTGTGACCGTGTATACTTGTATAAGTATGTGTGAGTTCTATTTGCTATATTGTTTAATTGCATATACTAGACAATAAATATTTGGCACTATTGTCAGGGATTGACTAACTAATTATTGTTAATATTAATACTAATTAATTCTAATTTTACATCTATCTTTTTATTTACTTTTTATGTACTTTTTTAATGATGGCTGGTCATGCTATGAAGGTGGTAAAACTAAGGCTAAATCAAGGTAATTTTGATCATTTGCGAGCAAAAATGAGCGAACAATGGCTTAGCAGTGTGTAACAGTGCCAATAATATACAAAAAATTGGGCAAAATTGGGCGCTGCAGTGCCAAGTTGGCATCATAGTGCCAGAAGCCCCAGAGTCCTGGCACAGCGGCATCGCGGTGCCACTTCTATGATGCTGCATCACCATACCTATGGTGCCACGGCACCATCCCTTGTATATTGTGGTGCCACAGCATCATAGTTTGGCATTGCAGTACCACCCACTCGATTGTCTTAGTACTACGGCACCAAATTCGGCACTACAATGCCACAAAGCGTAGACAAGTTGGAGAATTCCTGGATCGTGACCTGATGGCTTTGTGTATTTAAATTCTCTTCAACTCATCTGAAAGGGAGAAGGGGAAAGGAGGACAAAAATCCTAATAGCCAAGGGTTCATGTAGCTATTATTAAGGGTAAAAATAATACCAAGGAGAGGATTCAAGAAGAGAAATCGGATTGGGAAGCTTCAAAAGAGTTTTTCTTATCTCTTCTTGTTTTTCATCTTCTATTCCTGCACATGAATACGTATCTATTTTGTTATATCTGTTGTGATTCATTTTGTATGATTATGAGTTAAACTCCATTTATAGGGAGGTAATTGAACCTATAATGTAATCTAATTATTTGGTTTTCCTCTATTATTCTTGATATCCATAGTTGAGCTGAGTGTTCTATTTTGAGCTTAATGCATCAATTTACTTGGTCACTAAATAGAGTTGTATTATGAAATCTATATGAACTTGGGAAGGGGAATATAGATTTGGACATAGATAGAACAACATAAGATTGCCTAGTTTAAGGTGAGTTTGTATAGGATATGAATATAGGTATATGACTTATGCAACCTTGTACCAGAAGTACCAAACTTAATGAATCTAGTCAGTTTATATTAGGAGTAACATTAACTTGTCTAGATATTTTCACTTAGGTTTTGGAAAAGAGTTGTGAATATATAAGGATTCTCGATTGTTAATTCTAAATAGATAATTGTATTATGAGGAAAACTAGTAGTTGGAGGAGTTAGAGGGTAGATTGCATCCCTAGGTCCTTTATTATTGCTTAAGAATAACCCTTGGTTGTTTAGCTTTAGTTTTCTTTCTTACTTTCTAATTCTTACTCCAACCAATCTATTATTGTTGTTTAGATAAATTTGAAGCTAATATCGGTTAGTACTTAGCTTTTGTAAATCAAGTACTCCTTGTCGATACTTTCTTACTTCTATATTACTTATTATAACTCGTATACTTACAGTGTTTGTACGTTAGAAATTTCCCAACAGATATGATGGTGTCACACATGAGAAAAAGTGATGTTGTCCTTCAAGAGCAAGAGGCCTCGATTTGGATTCTTGAAAATCAAATATGTTTGCTAATGCTCTCAATAACCATTCCCAAGGCATCTTTGCCAGTGACATCGAAATAAGTCTGGAGGAGCAATTCAATGCCATTACGAATTGTAGAGATACCTTTGGTAATTGATATATCTAGTGAATGACTTTTAATAATATTTAAATACAAGATTTGGGTAGTTAATTTAACAGAATATTTAGTGGTGGCAAATGAACCTTTAATCCATTTATTTTATAACTTTGTTAATTTATTTATATTGCACTTTATTTTCTTGTTCTATTAGATTTAATTTTAAATGACAAAAACATCCATAAAATTAATAACTTAATAGTTAAGTACATCCTCGTGGGATTGGTCGTTACTACTAATACTAGGTTAAATTAATATAGGAATAGGAAGGATTTAATCTGGTGGTTGACGATATACCAATTATAGTCATCCATACTTAGGCTCATTAA
Source organism: Parasponia andersonii (assembly GCA_002914805.1). Lineage (NCBI taxonomy): Eukaryota > Viridiplantae > Streptophyta > Magnoliopsida > Rosales > Cannabaceae > Trema > Trema andersonii. Next base: position 66,258 of record JXTB01000191.1, on the reverse strand, counting down.
TGGCCAAAACTAAAAGCTTAAAACCTGGAAAATATGGTTATACCTTGAACTCCATCTTCAAGCTTCACGGTAGCGACTATAGACCTCTAGATTTTCCTCAAGTAGCCTTTTTTGACGTCACTAATCCTCAACAAAATCATGGCCATAGAGGAGTAAAATTTCAAGTTCAATCTAACACTAAATCTACAAAATGCAAGCCCAAAACTCTTAGTTTTTCTAATTGTAAATAGCTTGCATGGCCATCAAGATCACCATTATTGAAATGCAACTCCAACTATGTTGTACTAGGAACTCTAGAGAATATTTTTATGTAAAAACAATTAAAGGAAACTAAAAAAATGAGAAACTTTTCAATTTTTTCTTGAGTTTTCGATAAAATGAAGAATTTGGTCAACTTTCGATATTTATGGTGCTT
>JXTB01000191.1:54671-65829 GCA_002914805.1 Parasponia andersonii | reverse complement strand
AAGCTCATTTAGTCAATAATAAACATGCTTAATTTCTATTTAATAAATTATTATATCTACTTACAGGGGCAATAGATTTAAATGAGTATGTTATAACATGAAGATTTTATAATTTCTAACAAGAATTTTAGTTCTAAATGCAGTGAAAGGTATGCTTCTCGAATGCAAGAGGAGAAATGTGCTTATGGTTACGAATATACTTATGCATGGATTAAATAATCTTTATGAAATTATAGTGAAGGGAGAAATTATATCTTCTTATTGAGATGACTATATTATGATATAAATATCTATCAATAGGTATTAATTATAAGTCAATGCGTATCAACTTTCTTATCACGTGTGTTTTTTTAACAAATATTTATATATATATATATCAGTAACATATTCTCTTATTTTTATTTATTTATGTATTTGTTTATTTTATTAATTTTACAGGCAAGTTATATTTTGAATTCGCTTTTAGAGTTTGTAATCGACTTACATTAACCTTATCTTTTTCTCTTCTTCACAAAATTACTTGTGAACCTTTTAATCATTATCGTATTTAATACCCGCTCAGCTCATCACTACTATCATTGTCTATCTCCACCATCTCTCCAGTTATTTAGTTTAATTACTATCCTAGAGCTCTACAAGTCTAGCTACGGTGTGAGTAACAAATGGGAATCTAGGTGCCATCGATCACATCAACAAAGGTGAGGTTAATTCTCAAAAAGTTTAACGTATATGCCAAAACTTATATACCATATACGATGTTTAATTAACTAGATGCTCATAGACATTGAAGTATATGATTTTGGGCATATACAATTAGTGGACTTTAAAGGGGGTTTTGTCATTTTTATTGGTAAGGCCTATGCTTTTAAGGCAGAACTGGTTACTATGATTCATGCAATTTTCTATGCATAGTACTTAGGGTGGAAAAATTTATAGCTGGAAAGTGATTCGACTTATTTAGTTTCGATTCTGAAGGCTCGTTCTTTTTCTGTTCCTTGGCGTTAGAGACCATCGTAGCTGCATTGTCTTGGGTTAATTTCAAAGATACATTTTCATATTTCTCACATCTTTCACGAAGGGAATGTTGTTGCTGATATTTTGGCTTCTAAAATGATAAGTATTCAAGCTCCAACTTGGTGGCATACTGCTCCCTCATTTATCCATGATGCAATTAAGAAAAATTATTCAGGGCTTTGTGGTTTCTGCTTTTCTTAGTTGCCCATTTATAATACAATGTACTCTTTTTTCCTTTTTGTAGTTTTTCCAATTGAGTTTTATGCACAAAAGGTTTTTCATAAGGCATTGTTAGGAGGTTAAGACAATAGTTTTATTTCGGCATAACTATCTGGCTCCTCCTAGAGCTGTTTATTTCTGTTTCCAGCTGTTATTATTTTCCATTTTGGAGATTGTATTTTTCAAGCATTTTGTACCTTTTTCATTATTATTTTCTTTTATTTAATAAATTACCGGAGGGTTTATTAGTTTCCTTTGTAGGAACCTAAGTTATTTCCTCTAGGTACCATTTAGCAAAAAAAAAAAATTAGTGGACTTTCTTGAAATACTTGTACGCATGTCTTATTTGCAATCAGATTTATTAGTTTCTAGTTTGGAATCAAAGATTAATAATTATGAGTGTGTTCGTGGACAAATTTCTTGGACTTCCCTCTCCGTAAAGGTTGTGACCTGCATATTTCTAAATACCAAACTCCAATATTTTGATTTCTTTTTATTTTATTTACCATATGCTTTGTGTAATGCTAGAATGATTCTTGTTGACAACTTTCTAAGTTACTGGATATGTATGAATCTATATGGGCTTGTATTTTTATGCTTATTATTTATATAGTAACTACCAAAAATGATGATTTAAGGAATTTTAAATTATTTATGTTGATTTTATGTGTTATGAGTGTATTAATTATTATAGATGCCAAAAACAGATAATAGATATTTTGGAACCATCTCTTTTGTAAGTTAAGAATGAACAGTCTCTTAAATGGTTGTAGCTATATTACTTAAGTGTGTAAATGATAGTTTTAATAATGTTTCTTTAGAAAGTGACTCAAATGGAAGTGGAATGGTAGGATTAAAAGAAGGAAAATCTGCCTTTCACTTTTGTGCTGATTCGCGGAACAAGGTAAGTGAAAATTCTATTCTAGTATCACAACAACTTATATATATGATTGTACATGTTAAAGATGATATATCGTTGACATTGAGTCTTATACAGTTGAAAATTATTTATCGCATTTTAATTAAGTATATCATGTCTTTATGCCAAATTTATTATTTAAAAGCTTTGATTTTAACAATGAATTTTTTATCCTGAAGATTGTTTAAATTTAAAGAGGAGTGTGATTCTTATATTGCTGATCTAGTAGGTAAGTATGGTGAAAATCTCTTGAGGTTAAATCCAAGATAGGGTAAATTAAACAATAGGGATATGAAATTCCTTGAGGTTAATTTCAAGACAGGGTAAACCTGAAATGAAATTTATTAAAAGGATGTTTGCTATGTCACTGAGTTAGGAACTACACCAAGGAGAGGACCCAAACATGATTTAAATATTAATATTTTCTAAGGAAGTTATGAGTACAAAAATTAATAAGTTTTATATACAAATTTTTTATAAGTGTTTATAGATTTCTATTTACTGAGCAATTGCTCATATATTTCTTGTGATGTAGATAATCAAAATAAGAAATAGTGTTGGCTGAGCTGTTTCTACTCTAATACTGTTTATATGCTAGTTTTGAACTGAAGTAACACTTTTCGAGAACTTTCTATATCTTTTACTACCCATATGTATATAGTTGATCCTGTGAGAGTTATGAATAGTAGTAAAATCACGTTCTATACTATACATAATGTATATATTTCTATAATGTAAAAAAAGAGTGTAACAGATGTTTTTAGAACGAAGTAGAAAGGTGCAAAATTACCATCTACTTTCTGCTTTTGTAAGATTAATGAAATTAAGATGCCCTATGAAAGTCAAAGTTTTCAGCTGGTTATTAACTTTAGGCAAATTAAATATGCATGAGAATCTTTAAAAGCATATGTCTTCTTAATTTATCACCAGAATGGTGTGATATGTGTGGTTGGACCGGCGAGGTATGAGACTATTTAATTCTGCATTGTTCTTTTGCTTCTGCAATTTGGTAGAAGATGCTTTTGGAATTTGGTTATCTTGGTTCTGTCCATTCGAATATCAATACATTTTTTGGCATTTGTCAGACTTTGGTTAGTGGAGTAGAATGAAGAAGTTGTGGAATGTGGCTGCATTGGTAATTTGCTGGTCACTTTGGTTAGAAAGGAATAATTGAATTTTTGAAGATCTGAAAGGGGAATATAGATGTTATTTGGGACAGAGTGAAATTTAATTTGGGTTGCTTTGTGGGTATACAATACAAAAGATTTTAAGGAATTCCTTTTATCTGTTTTAGTTAGGGATTGTTCACTTTGGCTTTAATTCTTAGATGATACCTTATCAATTTTTTTGAACTTTCTGTATCACTTAAATAAAATTTCTATGTCTCTTATCTAAAAAAAAGAAAAAAGCAACACTTCTTTTCTAGAATAATTAAATCCTTTATGCTTGTTGACTTCTTTATCTTCGAAAATCTTTAATTAAAATCATTCACTAGCACACACATTGACTTTAATGAAGAACACCCTACCTACTTAACATAGCAAGCAAGAGTCTTCCTTTTCCTTTTACTTGGTAGAATTTGAACCTACAAAACTATAACCATAAATTTACTCTTTATCACTAATTTTATGACAGAAGATGTCATTTCGTAAAATGGTTGTTAGTAAATTATTAGTTAATCAACTTGATGTTCTTATTTGAAGTATAATTTGAGCGAAAATAAGAAACGACTACAATTATTTTCTCAAAAAAGGAGTACAGATATGTAACCCATAATTAGCTACTCAATTGCCTTAAGTGGTAAGCTCTAAGACTGAAATTCGACATAAACAGTTGAAAGTATAAAAAGTTTCCAACCAGAAAATTTATTTAAATTCTTAATGTTCTAGCCCGAGATGGATGATCTTTGGCTGATCTTCAAACACAACTTTAGTTTTTTGGCTTTAGAATAACAATAGCAATTAGTTTATCCGTATTACTGAACTAAAACAAGAAGCGGTAAAAGATACCTGTTTCTAAGGTGGAATCAGCAATATGAACTGTAATCCCAGAAAAAGACCTCAGTTCCAGAGAACATCATCCATGTACACATTTCCTTTACAAAAGGTCTTGATCTAGATCCCTCAATCTCCCTCATTATTTACTCAAAAGGAGATGGAATGCTAGTCTTTGCTGTTCGAACCCTATTTCTCAAAGTCGTAAGTTCTTTAGTTTATCACTTTCAACTAGCTGCAATATCATCCTAAAAATTATGAATTCCTGATTTTCTCACTAACAAGAAAAGCAAAATACATAGCCACAACAAAGCCAAAATACGAGCGCGTCCAAAGTTCAATTTATTAGATATGTTACATATAAATGCCGCTAGATATATTGATCAGTATCCAAATAATGTAACAAGTTTAAGACTGTAGTACTACTCTTCAATGACATAATATACTTTCAAGGAAAGAGTCATTAATCTAATTTGTGCACTTGTCTATGGCTACAAATAATAACCAAATTAATGGAACACATAATATGATCTATGACATATACATTGCAAGTTTAAAAAATCAGATTACAAGTATAGAAAACATAATCCACCTATAAAAACACTTGAATCCATAATTAGAAAACTTAGAACTCTAGGTGTAACTTTAATTCCCCAATTAAATTTGATATTTCTAGCAATATATAAGTATTCTTAGGACCATTACTCATCAAATAATGGCTTTGATTTAAGATCTATAGTAACAAAGTTCCACTACAAACTTAAAATTCTACATAAATCTCACCTTGACTAGTTTAAGTTTTGCTGATTCTCTTGCCTTCTACCTCTACCAAACTAATTCTCAAGGCTTAGAAATAGAGTTTAGGACTCAAGAGGACTTGAAAGAACTATTATCTAAGTGAGAATAGGTAGACAACTAAAATTAAAGAACAAGACCTTAGAAGAAGAACTAGTAGAATTACTTTGACTAGTTTTGATCTTTCTTTCTAGAACTCTAGCTTGAGTTCTACCACTTGAAAACTCTTAAAAATGGCTACGAGAAGTTGAAAGAAGTGTAGAAGGGATCTAGAGAGGTTCAGGCCGTGGCTGGAGAGAAAGGAGAAGAAAATGACTAGATTTGATCCAAAATCAACACTTAATGACTAAGAAAAAATATAATTAAATTCTGAAGGGTATTTTGCATATTTTCCACATTACTTTATATGTGTCAAGCTCTAAAATATCCTTACCATAGTCACTACATTGCTGGTCACTGCTATACACCCAAGTGTAAACAAAGTTGGTTAATCCTAACATAGAAAATGAAAACTAGTCATACTTTGACTTATGATCCTATATGATAGATTTTATTATAGTCTGGTAGAATTTAGCCCTATAACCAATCATTAAATATAAAAATACTAATCATTAAATATAAAAATAAGTCAATTAGACTCCACTTAAGATTGTAAATATAGTATTAGCACTCAATTATTAGAATACACCAAAATGATATTACGCGATTAAGCTAAATCTAAACTAGTTTAGTGCAATAAACCACAAATCAGTGTCGTGAATGCCATCTTGGGCTTACTTGGAGCCGATAAATAAAATGTTATAAATGAATCCTAGAAATTAAATTAAAGCTATTTGACGTATTAAACACACAATGACTTCAAAAATCATGAAAATTGTATTTTACCAAAAAACTACTATTTGACTAAGTTATCAACAAACATGATCTTAATACATATGCACATAGTATTACTTGTATAAATATATTCTTTGTTCTAAGGGTATTAAACCTTTACACTATATTGAAATATTTCGACAATCATTAGTATAATAATATATATATAAAAGCACATAACATAAGTAATGAGCCTGTTACTATAAAATTGGTATTAATGACTTTTAGATGCCTAATAAGCAACTAGAACATGTTTATTATTGGCTTAGTATGCATGTAGAATCTTGAGCACCACATCATAACCTGCATGAGATGGGTAGGTTAACCCTTTGAACCTTTTTTTGTGAAAATATGTTTATTTTACAAACTATATAGTTGATGTGATGTCCTTAAACTATTCTGCCAGTTATGTAAATGATAATATATCTCACATAGGAATCTTCTTGACATTATTTTAGTTCTCACTGGTATATTTGTTTTGGCCATGAAGATACGTTTGTTTCTACTAGAGTTTAATTAGAATTACGTCATAACAATTTCCTTAGAACTGGCCTAATGTCTCTCTTACATAGGTGATCTCTTAATTAAGAGTAACCTGTGTTGCTCTACTCAAAACTCTAGTTTTCGATGTATAAGAATCATTACAAGTATAACTTAACCTTTTTCTTATGTGCATTACTGTTTCATCATAAAAATGGGCATGGGGAGATCCCCACAACGATCTAACACAGTCTTTATAATTTAGTTATCCCTTTTGAACCTAGATCTTGGGTTTCCAGTCAACTAGATTAGATATTCACTATATCGATTATATCTTTCATGGACTTTAGTCCTATTCCCCTCGATGACTTCTAAACTTACTCTTTATTTAATAATTTGATTAGAGGATCCACAATATTATCCTTTGACTTCACATAATCAATAGAGATAATTATGGAAATGATTAATTATTCAATGGCATTGTGTCTTTGAAGGATATGTCTAGATTTACCATTATACATGTTGCTCTGAGCCCTGCTAACATCAGATTGACTATCACAGTGTATTCTTATTGAAGGCATAGGCTTTAGGTACCTTGAAATATCTTATAAGAAGTGGCAAAGCCATTCTGCTTCTACTCTACATTTATCAATTATATTAAATTTAGATTACATGGTGGGGTGTAACAATAATAATTTATTTCAAGGATTTCCATGACATTGATGCAACTTTAGTATGAACACATAACCAATAATTTATTTCAAGGATTTCCATGACATTGATGCAACTTTAGTATGAACACATAACCACTAAAGGACTTTGAATATTTAATATCAAATATCCAACTCACATCATTGTAACCTTCATGTAAGAGGGATATCTTGTATAGCATAGCCCATAACTATGTGTAAACTACAAGTCTTTAATAGTCTTATAATCTCCTACTAGTGCTCGGTTCTAGGATTACTTATATATCTATTTATTTTACCAACTACATAGACAATATTTAATCTTGTATAACTCGTCAAGTTTCTATGGCAAATAATAATAAATCTCGAAATGTAATCACTATAAAAATAATAGTATTATAAGAAGTAATGTAATAAAATAAAGATTATTATGATAACAACTGAGATGATAAAATTAGCAAAGTAAAGATTATAAAAAAACCAAACCAAGTATTCTGTTTCACACAATATCTTAAAACAGTTATGCATCCTTATTGAGGTACTTAGAAAAATATTAATGGTATTTGTTTCTCAGATAAAATGCCTCGCGAGAAGTAAGGTCGCGCCAAGTTTCTACTCCCAACGAACTGAAATGTGCTCTAACACTATCACAACAAATACAAGCGACTTTACCAAAGAGCTTGACTAGAAACTCAAAACCTTAGAACTCTAACCAACTTCTAACAGCCATAGAGAAAATTTAAGCAACAAAGAAGAAGCTTAAAATGCTTTGGTATGAAAGTAAGAGGAATAACCATCCTTTTGTAGGCTCCAAGGGGAATTTTGTCATAAACATTATCCATAAAGCCAAAAAAGTTTTGGCAATTTTTCCGAATAAATGCCAAATGTTTTGAGTGTTGCAAAAGATTTATAACCTTTAAGAAAAATGGTTGTTACGCATTACTAATTGACACCCGTTCATTTCTTGAGTTACAAACTTGTTCCTAAATCTTCTTTGGGCTTTAGGAATAAGGAAAATAAATATTCAAAGGGCAAAAGGAAGCCCAATATGGAATAGACTCTTTGGTCCGATATTCAAATCTGCACAAAAGTGCATGCTATTTTGCACCCGTGATTTGCACACCTTGCATACACATACAAGAGAGAGCCTCTATACTTATCAACTTACCAACTAAAAATTAAGCAACTCTATATAAACACATTTTGGTTGTACTTCCTTTTCCATATGGGACTTTAGAAAATTCTTATTCTTTTACCTTCTTATTTAGCTCATCTTTGGTGACAATTTCTCATTCACCACATTACTATTTTGAGCATATAAATATTTGATTTTGATGTACTCATGGAGGATAACTCATATCAACAATGACCTCTCACTAATATGTAATAGGTCCCACTCATAATTCTTCCTCAAAATAGCTTAGCAAAATGGTATAATACATCCATAGCAAAATGGTGTAACACATCCATTTTTCCAACATTAGTTGCTAAATAATTTTGTAGCTAAATCATTCAGGTTATGTGAATTTCACATTTTGTCACTAATTAGCTTATTGTTTTTGTTCTATACTTTCTTGCCAAATAAAATGTAAGTACTTTTAAAATAATTTGCACATTAGTTGAAAACAAGTAGGAATTTAAAAATAGCGAATGTTGTTTCTAGTAAAAATAGCGAATGGACATTTCATGAAATAAAAATACTAAAATAACTATCAAAATTCAAAAATGTTCGTAAACTTTAATTTTTAATTGGCCTCTATAAAATATTTAATTGAAATAAACCCACAGTTATGGGTCACTCATTAAATATATATAGTAAATAAAATATATATTTTATAGTCATGTATCAAATATTCACCTCACACCCAAACATAGACATAAGTTATATAAATTATCCTCAAATCCCACAAGTAAGCCTAGTAAGTTATAATTAAATCTAAATTCCTACTCAAAACAACAATCCAAAAATTTTGTAGGAATTTACTAAAATATAAACAAACTAGTAAGCCTACAATGCTTTGATTTAGATCTCTCGATTCAAATCATACTAAGTGCCACCTGAGGGGACGAAGGAGGGTGAACTAATACCCAATAAAGAATGGATTATAAGTATTTATGTATAATATAAATATAATCACGTTGAAGATCCTGCATGGTTAGTAATCTATTTAAAACGGTTCACAAAATCAAAGTTGAAATCACAATCCAAAGGTTCAAACATTCCAAACTATTATAAACTGTCCCATCAAAACCAGTGCATATCTATTCAAGCCAACATATAGCTATGTATGCAGTCCTGATATCTGAGGTGTTCTAGTAGACCACTTGTGAGTCCGAGCACCCAACATGAGGTACCATAAGTCCGGTGGCCACGTAAATGTATGAATACATACAAATGCTATATGAATGATAAAATAGTGATATACAATATTTCAATAACTATGCAGCATTATTTAGTCAAACAACATTTAGTCCTCGAAATAGAGCTCTTAAATCATTTTGGAATTTCTAAAAATTTCAGCAGCATAATAGTCATTTTTAACCGAAATCCAAAAATCCAATTTCCTATAAAAAATAGTTCAAAATAGTATATATGATACACGAACCAGTATGACGTACTGCTAAGATAGTTTAAATATCAAATCAAGCCAAAACAAGTATAAATATAATTTTTACAAATTAAGTCACGAAATTCAATATTTACTTAAAATATGTAAATTCATAATTAAACTAGTTTTAGAATCAAGTAATCGAATCCCAAACTCAATCGAGTAACTAGACAGCGCCATAGTGCTATAGATGGCGTGTGGTGTCTTTTAGCACTCGTTCAGGGAGTCTGAGGTCGGTTTTGAACTCTTGATCACATGGTTTGAAAATTCTCTAACGGAGCTTCGGATAGTAACTAGACAGTGCCATAGTGCTATAGATGGCGTGTGGTGTCTTTTAGCACTCATTCAGGGAGTCTGATGTCGGTTTTGAACTCTTGATCACTTGGTTTGAAAATTCTCTAACGGAGCTTTAGATCGTGAAATGATTCTCACTACTGAAATCTTAGTATAAAAAATTGTTAGATTGGGCATATAATTCTATAAATTTAGGTTTGAGGTTGAGATCTGACCCTTGCCACATAAATTGAGGCAAATCCCTAGTCTTATGCCTCGAAATTCATACTACTTCGAAATACATTGATATTTTATATCAAATTTCATTTCTCGACCTCATTGAATTCAAATTTAAAGTCAGACTCTCATTTCGGTATCTTGAGCTTTAAATGAGCCTCTATTCCAAAAATTACAAATTGTCACTTTTTCAAAATATTTAGAAAAATATCCTCTTTCTTAATTCGATAATTAACATGTCTCCGAATATCATTTCGATGCCACAAATCATATTTATTCATGATTTTAATGTCTCTATAACCCTGTAAACTTATTTCAAGCAAAATAATTATTTTACAAAAATTATTATAAAAAGAACCATTTTCTGAAAATATTTTTGAAAATACCATATTTTCAAATATGATTTTCTCACAAACCACTCATCCATTCCTCACAACACAACTGGCTGCTATCATATCGTAAATCATACATTCATTCCTCAAAGTTTCATCATCAACAGTTAATCTTCACAACAATAATTACATAAACGCCAAAATTTAATTTTGTAAAACAGCCAAAAAAATTTCAAACTCTTACTGGAGCTTGCTCGCCAAAAATTAGTGATTGAAACTTACGGTGATTGGCCTCAAATGGTAGAGAACATCGATTTTTCAGCCGTGAGCAGTTTCAGCCTCATGCGGCTTCTCCACGTGTCTGGGTCATCAAGAAGAGGAGATGGTCACTGGTATTGCTTTGTCGGCCATCTAAAAGAATCTCGACCGAAGATCATGGCTTGGGTTGACACCGGCTGGAGGTTTTGGGCATTGAACAATGAACGAGTGAGAGGAAGTTGTTTTGTGTATTCAGGGACCTTGGATGAGAAGCAGAGAATTTTGAGGAATTTAAATGAAACCTTAAAATCTATAGTGCCGCTATTTTTGGATACTATTTTTGCTAATTGTACTTTGAACGAATTTTCAAGAATCCTTTTCATTTACACCTTAACTAATTGCTTTTTGGTCCTTCTTTTTGAAAGTTCTTTACATTTGTACCCTTACGAACCTAGACTAGCATTTC
>JXTB01000190.1:711150-723787 GCA_002914805.1 Parasponia andersonii | reverse complement strand
CCATCACGGGCCGAGATTTCTGTGACCTCTTCTGTGCTACCGCGGCCTGATTTTCGCCGCCTCCTATGGCTTCAATCTGTCAGGAGCAAGATTTGGGCACATCGCCATTCTGTCAGGACGGCTTGTCCCTGCGCACGCACCTACCCAGGAACGCATTAAATGCTCTGTCCGGGTCTGGAGCCGTGGGGCTGCCTTCCATCGTATCCAGTTTGAAGACCCTTGGGGCTTCTGACCTCTACGACTGTTGAGGTGAGGGTCGCTGTTCTTAGACAGCAAACCCTTGGGGCCTCGGACCGCCAGCTGTCGTGGTTTCGAGGTCTGACCGGCTGAACCGTTTGGGATCAGTGGTGGATTCTGCCTTAAATTCGGAAGACCCATAGGCCGATGGCGAGATCACGTGCGATCCGCGTGACCCTTCTCGTGGTTCAAGGTTCAGGAATGGGCCCCACAGGTGGGTACGGCTTACCAACTGCCAAGACTGAGCATTATACTATGAGATTTATTAGGTGCATTACCTAGTCGGTCTGTATTGGGTAGGTATAGTACGCATTGGCCATATGTTTTCTTCTCTCATAGGTGGGCACATCCTACTGACTGTCGCGATTTTATAGTGTACTCAAGGGCCATATAAAGAAATGTTTTCTAAGAAAAGTGTATCAAAATGAAAAATTATAGAAGAAAGAATACAATGGGAATTTCAATGAAGTTTATGCACGAAACATGTTCACGAGCATGCATGATCTTTATTTACTGAGCATTAGCTCATTTAGTTCCTATGATGTAGGTGATGAGATTAGAACACTTTCTTATCGCTACGATCATACAGATGTAGACGTGCTTGACTTGTGGGCGATGTTTTCTTTATATTTTGATATTTTGGTGTGATGTAAATATTACTGCGGATGGCAAGATAAATGGATAAGGACTTTTTGGTTGTACAATTTGTAAAGACGCTTTCAGAAAGTAATGTCACGCATGTTCTTTTGTTTTAGAGTTTAAAAAATTTAAATTGGCCCAAATTTTTGAACAAAACTAAAGTCATGGTTTATAAAAGAGTAATACATCCTAGTTTAACCTACATAGTCATAGAGTTAAGCTAGGGGGCATAATAATTTTAACTTCATATGCCTTCAATCGATCAAAGAGTAAGTACACACTGCCCCTAACAAACTCTCTTTTCAACAAAAGTGTTCCCATGTCACTCAGACAAGCATGGTGTAGTGTCCTAAGCAAACTCAAATAACCTTTCATCGAATCATGTTCTAGCCAGCCAAATATGTCAACTTGTTTACATAGCCTTTTCAAAGTCATCCATGTGGTGATTACTTCTCAAGCATCGTCTATTGGGTCTTCACACTCCTTGATATCTTCTTTAAGGTTCTTCCAACACCTCAATCGACATTGAGTACTTATGCCACAACCGTTTTATGAAGCATGGATCCCTCCTTAAGGCTCCTAAGTTTCCATGAAGCCCTCATAGGCAAAGGGCATACTCGGTCTTATTGACTTACCTACTTATCTCTTCTAGACGTGCCTCAGGTTCACTCATCCCATGAGATGAACCCGAGCTCTGATACCAGCTATCATCATCCAGGATTTTCAATGCTAATAATGACCGTGTGGCACCGAGACTCCTTGAGTCCTGGTTAGCCTTCAACCTATCTATATACCATGAGTCACTTTTTCATGCCTTTAGGTGTGCATGTTCTAAGCCACACATTTATAAAAACGACTCCTACCGAGTCTTTCTCACAAGCAACTATGATGGCTTCCATGTACCACAGCATCTATCGAGCCACTTGCCTCGCTCAAAGGTTCCTAACGTGCCATCAAAGTTCACGCCACATGCCCTCTTCCCCAAGAATGTTCATACTTTGGTGGCATGCGTCACTAGGTGCCAAGAATAAGTCTATACTCCATCTCAATTACTAAAGCCCCACCAATACCTCTTGAATAGCCCCCGTGGCACTAAGGGTGTTCTCATGCCCATAGGCCAATCATCGTGGCAATAAGCCCACTGGCGTGCTAGCAAGTACCTACAATTCTTTTGTGGCTCGTAGCCTTATATGCAACCTTCTTATGTGGGAGGTCACACCATCTAGTAGTTTCCCATTTACTGTCGAGGCCTATGTGAGGTCTACTGGTGACCAACACATGTTCAGGCATACGTGATTTTGGCATACCACACATACTCTATTTGTCCCGCTCTATAAGTGGCTTGCTCAAGGCTAACTTGTGTTGAGGTACATATAGTCTTGGTGCACTATGCATCCTCGGTCTCCCCATTAGTGGACTTCCTATGACAATCTCATGTTAAGGCATGTGTGGTCTAGGAGCTCCACACATTTTCTAAAAACCTCCGTCTATGAACCGTGCTTACGGCATAGCGGCCCGTAAATCAAACGCACCATTAAACCTCTGGTGTAGAAACTATGTGTAATAGTCGACAGCCAGTACTGTCCACTAGTCTCTCCTACTTGTGGAGACACCAAAGGTCCCCTCGTGGTTCCTTAGTACCTGCTTCTACAAGCACTTTCCGTAAATAAGTAGGTAGCTCACTTAGCCATCAGTGCCCACCGTAGCCAAAGGTGGTGGAGAGCCAACACCATGCACCTCATAAAGAGTATTTTGAGCTTTTGGCCATATGGCCTAATAAATACATTTTTTTTCAGGATATCAATAAACAATTGCATATCTATGATCCTCTCATCGAGGAGATAGGATCCCTACGACCAGAAAAATAATCGGACATAAGATGGACAAAAATTCCAGTTATATCCCGAAAGTCTACATAAGTGACCGTAGTGTAACGCCCCGCTCATTTGGCTCCCCAAAATCTAAATATTATTGCTCATGGTTTTAAAGTCCTTTATATATACTACTCACCCAAAAGGATTGAGGAAGGCCCTAGAACGTGGTGGACACTTTTAAAGTGATTAAGAGAAGTCTTGGCCGTATTAGAAGACTCTAGATGGTGCTATTAAGTCCTATAAGGCTTTAGATAAGGCCGGATGGTGCTAGATGAGTTGGACAATCCTAAAAGTTTCTAGAATGACTTGGAAGAGCCAAGATAGTAGGTGAACCTCTTAGAAGGATCTAAGTCATGCTTATTCTAGATTTCTCTATGTAAATATCTTTGTAGATATTATCACTTTATTTGAGAATATTCTAGACCCTTTATAAGATCATGCCACTTGGCACGATCATAACCCTTGGTTGGTTTAGGCTTTGCCTATATAAAAGACCTATTGGGTTCATTTGGATACAAGTCTCACTTGTGAGAGTTATAAGCATTCTAAGAGTAACAAAAGCATTCTTTCACTCAAACTCTCTTGTCATTTGCCACTTTGTCTCACAGCTTATTCTAAGTCCCTTTATTGAGTATTGGTAGGTTGACTTAGTGCAACGGACTGTGTTAAGTGCCGCATGATTGTCTAATTTGAGGCTAGGGTCGTGACAGTAGGCTAACTTCTATGGGTAAGATTATATGGTTAGTTTTCGCGGTTTACTCTTGGCATAGACGAGATTTCCCACAACACATCACACTAAGCACATGTTCAAGAGTAAATGTTAAAAGCACCTTGACCACATTACACACACATATTGTGGTTCATCTTTTTTCTCTCTTGAATTAATTTTATATAGGCCCTTGCTAGCTCAGTTGTTTCCTTTTTTTATTTTTTTGTGTTTCTTTGTTTTGCTAACTAATCAGCTCATAAGTCTTGAATTTTAGCTCAGCGATTTTCTCCCAAATCTCACTTTTTGCAAAATAACTTCTTTTTTCTGATCTTTTTCTTCTTTATTTTTTAGACATGGAACGAAAATCCAAAATATCTTCATCACTCAAGATCGTCAGATCAATCTAAGCTCGCTAGAGACTAAAGAGTTTTTATATTTCGAATTTGTAAATTTGAGCTTTAAATCAACAATAATGTACTTTTATTTTGATTAAAGCTTCGAAATTGTAGCAGCGCAAGGTTTTAAATTTAGAGAGGCAAAATTTAGACTATATATGGTTTTTTTTTTGGTATATATAGTATAAATTTTGATAATTTCTAATTGATTTTTATTATGGACTAATAGACCATATTTTAAATGGTTTCTAATACTTTTACCCATAAAAATAAAAAAAATTACAAAAATATGGTGGGTCAATTTTTTTTCCCAATTTTCGTACATTTTTTTTAATAAAACATCACTTTTTATAAAAAAAATTTAGAAAAAAATTATTTTTTAAATAATTACTAATTACCAAGTATAAATATCTTTGGTTATTAATTACCAAAGAATTGATTACTAATCACCAGTTATTATTTTAAAAATAGTATTTTTATAAAAAGTTCTCAAAAAATGGTATTTTTTCTATAAAAATAAATAGAGTACTGAATCTAGGAAAAAATGAGCCCACTATATTTTTCTAATTCTTTTCTAAAAAGGCTATAGAGGCCCTAATTTTCTTCACTTTTAAAACAATAGGAAAATAGGCTTCAAATGTTATAAAAGGAAATGAAAAATGAGCTTCACTTAAGAAAATAATAAAATGAGTTTCACGAGATGGGTTTGAGAACTATTTTAGTCCAAAATTTTAGGAGAGGAAAATTTACAATTTTATAACAAAAGAAGGTAAAAAGCTATTTTTTAAAAAAAAAAATTACATACTATTTTAAAAAAAAAAAAAAAAAAAAAAAGAATTGCCCACCCCTTCCAACTAGCCCTAATTGTTAACAAACAATTAGAAATATTTCGACTTCTTTAGAACAGATCCGAGTCAAATAGTAATAATTCGAAGCACGTTCTTTTTATACTATTTCAGAAACCCAACAAGTGAATGTGGCTGATGCATGGCGAGCGGATTAGTTCATCAAGCCATTTCTTGGCTCAACCCTCAAAATAGGAAGACTACTTATAAATATGCAAAACTCAAATCTGGGAACAATATTTTAATTTAACTAAACTTCAAACAAGATGCTTGCTCCCTTGACTAACAGGTCCTGGGGTCAAGTTGTCACCACTGCGGTGGTCGGAAGTTTATCGATAATTCACTTCAAAAGAATCAATTTATTATCGACCCTGGTTGGTCCACCCTTGGGTCATGGGGTATGCCATTTCTCCAACTTATAACCTTTATTTATTACCCGGAAAAAAAAAAAAAACTAAACTAAACTTCAAATTTTCATTGTTTTAAAAATATTTGAAATTATTTGGGAATTTTTCAGAGAAATGGTATTCAACAAAAAAAAGAAAAGAAAGATAATTGACCAAAATTATAAAAATAAAATAAAATTAGAAGCCATAGAACAAAAAAAAATCGTCAAATATTTCAAATAACAAAAAGATTGGAATCAATAGTTTTTAGTAACACTAGGAAAAATAATCATCAAAGTAATTAAGTTTAACTTATCCATTGCAAATCCATGTGGACGCCACGCCACACATACAAAGTAGGAAAAATAAGCAGCTTAGAATCACAATTTGATTTTACTATGCAGACAAGATATATTTGAAATGAAAAGACATCATTTCATTTACACTAGTTTAACACATGGTAGCATCAACATAGTACTAACATTATCTTTTTTTTTTGGTGTAGCATGGATTGGATAATAATTAATTTTCACAAAGTTGAAATAGTAAATAAATTAATTTTCGAAATCACAAATATACAACTTATGATTAAGTTTAAATGCTGAAATAAAAAGCAAGAGTCATTTCAATAATGCAGCCCACATCATCGATGGAGATGGTTAGCAAATCCTTAAAGTTGCAACAAATATGGTACTAGAAAATTGTATCCTTGTCTAATTCCTAATCCTACCCACCAAACAAGTCCAGCTAGCTAGAAAGCGGTCCTTAGTCCTTAGAGAAACTTCATGAACGGTTGGCCTTCATTTGCGAGGGATTCCGCCTTGGGATGGCCATTGTTTAGAAGATTAATATGCGTTTTGGGATACATGAGCATATCAAAATCCTCACCTGATCTCTCGGCACCGCAGCTTTCGCCTTGTGATGTCCTTGAACTAGTACTCTCCTGAAGCTTGATCTTCTCAAACAGTAGATAGTGCTTCTCAGCCTCCCGGTTTGCCTCATTTGACATTAGTTGAAACCTATCAGCTTCTGCATGTTTAAGCCTTGCACCTTTCACCAGCTCTTCAATTTCTAGCTTCCTTTCTTGCATGTCCCGCTTTAGTTCCGCTACTTCCTTAGCATTGTCTAGGAATTCAATGTCACAATCCTGAACTGCCAAACGTGCTTTCTCGTACATTCTCTTCTTCTCATCGCACACCATTTCCATCTTCCTTAGGACATCCTGCAACACTACCTCAATTTGATTAAAAGCCACGGCTATGGCCCCTCCTCCTTCCCCATTTTCCAACCTCTTTGGGGACTCCTGCTCAAGCTCTACAATATCAAGGACCATTAACCAAATGAGGAGCAGTATTGAAAAATTGTTTCAACAAATTCAAACATCAAAACCCACCAAACTTGCAAAATGAAAAAAAAAAAAAAAAAAAAAAATCAAACACGAAAAGGTTGAAAAGTAGAACGTGAAAATAATAATGAAGATGGATTATATACACTTGATCGAAAGAAATATTTCATTTTTACATTGACTATATCTGTACTTTCGTGCATTAATTGTAGATACTTTCAAAGTTGAAGCAATGAGTGTCCACTATTAATCGTGTTATGTTGGAACACAACAAAAGGCATATTAATGATGTCTGACTATGAATATAAATCCCTCACACGCATCAGGAGGCCGAAGAGACCATTCTACGCAAACAAATATGAAAACTGAAAGATCACAGAGAAAATAATGTTTGGAAGACAAAACATTTTCTTTTAATACCTGCACAGCTTTAGTTAAGAGAGATTATATAACTACATATCACACGGCAGATTCATTAACCCCTTAGAAATAAAACATAATACCCAGATCTGTACATGTTTGACCATGCCAATATATGGGGGGCATCAATATAGATCACTCCAGTGTGTGGCTGTACATGTTGTACCAATTTTAGCGACAAATCAAGATCAGTCTTAATTTACCTTTGGATAAGCTCTCAATGTGCAATACGTACCTCGGAAAAACATCAATATGTCACGGGAAGCTGCTTTTGAATGCATAATACCACCACGCTTTAGTTTTTCTTTTAGATCCTCACACTTGCAGAAGAGTTTCTGCCCTCGCTGGTCTTCACTTGCGTGAAATATTCTACTCACAAAGTCAAGTTCCCTCAACAGAACATCCGGCTCCCAAGCAGATGCACAGTGTTGGAAAACACCCTTCACCCAACCAAGCAGCTCGGAAGCCTGACTACAAGCTCGGCATACGAAGAGCATTTCAGAAGGGCCCATGCGTATATTTCCATCGCGAATGGCACAATCAAAGTGAGTCCAATGCGAACACGGATTGCATCCGATCCATCGACAAGTATTCGCTTGAAAATCAAACTTGTTACAAGCTACGCACATGCAGACATTACAGAAGCCCTTTCTCTGTGTGCAAACCCCACATGTACAGTCATTAGCAGGAAGCTGGCTTTGGCATGTTAAATTTCGGCATCGCTTATGAACAAAGACCTCAACGAGGGCGGTTTGTGAGAGACTGATATTCGGATGCAAAAAAGCAAAAATCCCAGTGCTTATTGCTACTAGGATTTCAAGCTGTACCTTATGTGCATGTGCCAATGTCTTAGCGTCTAAATCAGACCTAGTATGGACAAGCCTGTGCAAATGAAAAAACTCCTCTAAATTCTGTGGGACACTATACCCAACGAGGATGACTCGGAGGTTCTTCTTTAGTTGTTGTAGGAACTCATCAGGCAGACGATGCATCTTTTGGGAGATAATTTCAACCTTTTCTGTTGCTACGTCCTGAAGAGATATCATATCTGCACTCGAAACACCGTGGCCAGTGACGACGGATGATTGATGAACTTGAGGGCAATTTTCATTGATGTGTGATTTTCCATTAATATTATTGGTCTCCAATATCTTCTTTGCCATCCTGACTGGACTGGATCACGATCAAGTATACTAGAGCATTAACTCTCAAATGGGCACTCACGAATGTGATCAGAAGAGACAAGAGAGCAATGTGACAAGGACAAGACTAGCTGCACCGATCATGGCAATGTAACAAGATCCCAATGATATATTGCAGCAGTTAATGTTATTAATGAAAATATATATTCAGGGGAATATCAAGGACGATATTCACGGGTGACCAACACTCCAGAGCAAAAATAAAAATAAAAAGGTGGTCAACACCGGGTACGTACGTACGTACGTCAAAGAGTCAACACCGAATCTACAATATTAATCTTCACATGGTGTCAAAATATCCATTAGTTAGCAAAAGGCTGTTCATATTCCTAATTTTTTTTTTTCTCATTAATGCAAATTACCATATATGCAAATACATATATAGGAAACAGATACTCTATCCAGTTTATCCTTTTTTCTTTCTCATTCAATTTTATTTTGCCACATTCGCCTAATTATGATAATTACCATCTTTAAGAAAATCTGTTAGTGTGTTTCTTTTTAACATGATAAAAAGTATCAAAATTTTGGGTATCTCTCAGCAAAATGGCTGAATTTCGGTGCTTTTTTTTTTTTTTTGAAAAATAGACATCTGTTTTTCTAATCCTGTACATAGCAAATAGACGATATATCAATTAACATACTAAGTGTAAAATCATATTTAGCCAATATAAAATTTATATACTCAATGTATATATTAAAGATTGTATATCAATAACAATGTAACAACTCTCCTCAAAAAAACAAAATAATAATAATAATAATAACTATGTAAATACTAAAATATTTGGCCATTAGCTTAATGGGAAAAAAAACTGGCATTTATTAAAATGAAGTATAAAAATTGAACACCCACCCTTATAATCAGAGCCAGGACAATTTTGCAATGGGGCAAAAGAATTTTTTTTTTAATGTAATAATTATACCAAAAAGTATCCAAAATTTCACAATAGTAATAGAATGTAAAAATAAAAGTTTGAAATGTAAAAATAAAATCAGAATAATAAATTTTCGATTTTAGAACTTTTCAAATAAATAAAAATATAAAATGCACAATAAGAACTATAATTATGGGATTTCTATTCTTGACTTATTTGTACTCATGGAAATAGTATATACCTAAAATGGTCAAATGCATATACACTTTAAAAACACGAAAGAAAAATTGAAAATTATTTAAGAAAAAAATTGAATAAATTTCCATAATATTAATGCAGAAGGAAAGAAAAACAAATATAAATAGAAATTGACGTCATTAAGTACTTGATGACTTAGTTAACAAGTAGAGTTGTCAAATATGTTATGCCATATCGGTACACAACATATTTAAGTTAGGCACAAATGTGTTTTTGTGTTGTGTTAGTCGTCTTGTACTATGTTGTGTCTAAAATTCAAAAATCATTGGTTCAACACAACCATTGGCCCATATTCTAACATGTACCATATTTCGTGCTAGTCTGCGTGCTTAGATGTGTCAATCTATTTGAACAAAAGAATGACTGATTTAGTTAGTAAATTTTATTAAAACAATATCTTTTTTGAACTTTTTATTACTTTTCCAAATCATTTGGATGTATGTTCGAGGAAATAATGTTTTTCTCCGTAAAATAAAAATTAAGCATAATAATGGTTAAATTTAATAAGCTTTGTGGGTCATAATCTAGCATCACATATTAAATAGTTAGAATTATTTAGTCAATTAGGTTAGTATATTAAAAATTAAATGACAGAAATATAAAGTACTGAATTTAACATAAACAGTTGCAAACAAAGATCGCATTAAATAACTCAGTATACTAAACAACTCAGAATCATGGATCTACAGGTATTTAAAATACTAAAAATAATGTGGACAGTTGCAAATATAATTGTATTACACAACTCAACTTACTAAATAACCCATCCTTACAGATCTGCAGATATTTAAAATGTAGAATTTAAAAAGTTAGGAGTTATATTAATGTAATAAATATTGTTATTTAATTAGCACCATACAAAGATATAGAACGTAAGAGATGATAGGTCAGTAGCTCAACATTCTAAAACTTACAAAATAATAACTGAAATAATAATAATAATAATATAATGATAAAATAAGGTAATATAGTTTGACTATTTTTTCTTAGAAATAAGGAAGGAAGAAGAATATTATATATATATATATAGCTTATATGTAGAAGGATATAAAGTAAAAATCAGTCCACAAGATAATCTTGTTCATATTTGACCAACACAGGTTATATTCTAACTAATACAAATTAGTTAAAGTATAACTTGTATAGATCTAAACATAAAAAGAACCAGAGCTTTCAAAGAGTCCTACCCAAGGATATATATATATATATATATATATATATATATATATATTTATATATATATATATAGGGCACCAATCCAGTAAGTATTTTTTTTTACCTATGCATAAGTATTAATTTGGCCAATAAAAATTTAGCATGCACATTTTTTTATTGTAAAAAGTAAGAGAGAGAAAATATTTATATAGGCACTAATCTAGTAGGTATTTTTTTTTTTTTTACCTATGCATAGGTGTTAATTTGACCAATGAAAATTTAACATGCATATTTTTTTATTGTAAAAAGTAAGAGAAAAAAGAACATTAATAATACACGTCTTTTCATGCTGTTGTGTGGTCTAAAATCCTATGTCAGGTCGCATGAGTAGGAGTTAAGTTCGACCTCCTCCGTGTAAGTTATGTGCGACCTCCTCCGCTTAGGTTACATGCGACCTCCTCGGTATAGGTTATGAGCGACCTCTTCCGAAAGAAAATGAAACAAGTTTCTACTTCGTTAAATAGGTAACCTACAAGGAAAGAGAGATAGAAGTCTCCATTTTTTATGATTGACCAGTTACCTGTTCTGAGTGGTTACCTAATTATGTTGTTACTCAAATTGTATTACCCGATTATATAGTTACCCGTTTTCACAATTAGGGACATTGGGTTACCCTCACCTATATAAAGGGAACTCAATGTTTCAAACGGGGGGATTCCAATTTTCCAATTTTCAGATTTCGAAATTCTGACTTCAAATTTGAGAGAGATTTCCAGACGAGACATTGTAACTTTGAGTACTTGTAATTCTCCATAAAATAGTGAAAAACAGTGGATGTAAGCTCATCTTTTTCGAGGTTGAACCACTATAAAATCCTCTCTCTTTATTTGTTTTAATTCATAACCCAACTCACACAAGCCACATCTCTTAATTTTTTCTAAATTTATTATTGATAAAACCTCCATCAACAATCGGCACTAGAAGGAGGGCTATTCCGGCAAAAAAGTTTGTCAAATTCCACTTTTTTAATAATGACAAATACCAGAAACACTACCAAAGTCACTAGAACTAGCCAAAACCAACCCCAAAGCACTGCTGCTACATTGTAAATATAAATAATGTTCAAGTACAAAATGGTATTGTTTTTAGCATGTATCCAAAACATAAAACTTAAAATATTAATTCTAAATTTAGTAAGTCATTTTTTTTTTTAAAGTTAGGTTTAACTAATGACCACCACTTACTATAAATTTAAAGGAAAATAACACACATACACTCTATTAAGGTTTGAACCCCTAACCCCTCCAAACTCACACACACATCCCTCAAGCCTTAGACCAACTGAGCTCCAAACTCACACACACATCCCTCAAACCTTAGACCAACTGAGCTAGTCCAAGCTGGCAATTTAGTAAGTCATTTTAAATACAAGATTGGCACACTATTTTTCAGCATTTTTGCATTGGGGATGGATTTAGATGTTATTACATCAGTTTTTATAATAAATATAGGAGCGTGTCAGTTTTTAAACTACTGTACATCATTGTTTGTGTATCTGATAGAACTAATATATTCTCTCCAAAAAAAAAAATAGAACTAATATATTGGCTTATTTGATAAAGAATTTGAAAAACTGGTATTTACATAAAGGGCTCCAAAGTAGGCCATTTCGCTAAGAGCTCGATGTTAAGGTGTGAATGTATGCACAAGTAAGCCCATTAAGAATTGAGCCTAAACAGATGCGTTGCTAGGCCTGCTAAAGGGATATGGGGGCATGACGCAGCCCCAAGAGGAAGAGAGGAGGTTGAACCAAGTATTACAGCCGGGTCTAATGGAGTCAGAGAATAGAATAGGAGAGAGATGATGGACTGGTATTGCTGAACTGAACATTAAAGAGTGTTGAAAGACTTTAGAGATGGTAGAGAGATTCTTCTCAGTCTCAGTCCCTCAAAACCAATCCCAACTTCAACCTCAACCTGTTATGCTTCTTTCGGGCCCTCCTTCCTGGTCTGCTACATATGCTTTTTTCTTTCCTTCTTTCCTTTTTTTTTTTTAAGCTAGCTGAGGGGTTTGTTTTGTTTTGTTTTGTTTTGTTCATTGCGAATTTGCAGTGGAAAGACCTCTCTCCTCTTCCAGTTTGCGTTTAACGCCGCATTGGAGGATACCCACTTCAGCAATGGAAACGTGGTGTTCATTTGCAACCGCCGCAGGTTAGAAACCAAACCCCCTTTTCTATCCCAGGTATTCTTTCTTTCTTTTTTCTCTTGGTTCTCTTTTTTTTTTTTTTTTTTTTT
>JXTB01000190.1:626519-711087 GCA_002914805.1 Parasponia andersonii | reverse complement strand
TAGCCTACTCATTAACAATCTTAAGTCACATTTTCATGTAAAGGAGTTGCCAAGAGAGATATGGTAATCCGCGGGGAAGAGAATTAGCAATGATTCGGACACTTGCTTTATGTCACAATGCTATAACTCACGCAAAGTGAGTATCTCGCAATCATCTAATTTGAAGTGCTGAATTTTATTCATTAATAGGCAAGTTTTCTTACCTCTAAAACATATAATGGACAGTGAAACAAGACCTTGTAAGCTTCTCTTGTCGGATACGCACCATGGAGATTCCCCTAGGTTGCTCTTCATCTATAAGAGATGGGTTTCCACCGTCTTTACAATCAAAGGTTTGTTTTTTTGTTCTTTATGGTATGTTCGTTATAGCATATATAGTCACTGACTTTGTTGGAAAAAGTTTGCCTCTTTTAATTTTCCAACATGATAAAAGAATTACTGGATGTTTTGTGGTGAAGGTGATGGCTCTGGATCCTTTATTCTGAAAAGTAATAACAATATAGGGAATGGCAGCTCGGAGAGGACTAATTCTAAGACTGCAAAATACTCCATTGCTCTTCAATATTTATTTCTGGAGGGGATCACGGAAGATTGTGAAATGTAGATTGTGGCGGTACCAAATATGTCGAGGTTTTAATTCTGAATTCCTTTCAGCTCCCCATATGGTATGCGATTTCTTTCATGATGTAACAACATTCAGATGTTTTTGTATCATACAATTGTGATTCCTAATATATATATCTATGAGCAGTGTCTTACAAATTCCAGTCCAGTTGTGGTTTGGTTTCACTCAATTTAGCTCGTTTAAGTGCCACGTACTAGTGAGTCTGGAATACTCGTTAAGGTATTGGTGTAGAAAGTTGAAGTTTTTGTTCTGCCACAGAGTTTCTAGCTAAATCAGCCTTTTTATTATTCATGCAACTGGCAAAGTCATTAGAGAAATATTCACATAATAAACAAAGTCGGCATTAACAAAAGCTAAGAACAAGAAAAGATACGATGGCTCTTTATAGGATTAGGATGTTCTAATAAACTCCGGTCTGATACTCCGGTTCGCAGAATTCTCCTCCAAGATCATCACAAGCCTCCCCTGGGAACACCCTTTAGCAACACAATCACCAGTATAAAATAAGCTTTAGATTATTTTTGGTTTCTTTTGCAGAAGGTTTAGTATAATAGTAATACGATTTAAACAAAAGGTTGATCAGATCTTACGTCTTGGGATCGTCATACTGGAGATAATCTCTGTCCACAGGCTCTAAAGCAGTAGTGGCTGCTGCGGTATTACTGGGCTCTGGTGAGAGCTTCACCTCAGGATACATTTCCACATCACAAGCTTCTCCTCCAATTGTCTCACAGGCCTCTGCCGGAAAAACACTGTCGTTTTGTGAAGCAACAAAATTGAAGGGTGAACACACTGCCAAAGAAGTAAGATAAGAGAAGAAAGAGAGAGAGACAGAGAGAGAGAGAGAGAGAGAGAGATGGAGTTGCCAGTTGGTCTTACGAAGTGATGGAGCTGTAATCAACTGTGGCGGCGTCGTTGGCAGCAGCGGTGGGCTTGAGTTGGAGACGCCTGAAAGTGGTTGTTTGTAGCTTAGTAGTAGTAATAAGAGGGTTCCATGGCAAGGCCACGGATTTGGTTGGTGCTATTATAAGGGGAAGCGGTGGAGATGGTGGAAGGTTGAGAGTTGCCTGCATTTTCATGGACTAGTAGAGATGTGTTCCTGAGTATGGGTGACAGAGATAGATGGATGGATAAGGTGGTGGTGAAGATATTTTGAGGAAGAAGATAAGGTTTTTAGTTTCCTGCTTTGACTCAAAATTGTGGTGGTCATGAAGCGTGAAGGGCCATGAATGATCATCATGATCATCCCCCATTAGATTAGTGGACTAAGTTCCAACTTTAAAGGACAAAAACGACAACGCGACGTCCATGTCCTTTATTTATAATTACAAACGACGACAAGACGCCAACTATTATTATATCCGTGAAACAGTAAACGACAATATAGTCTGCATCGTCCTCGTTCAAGGGATAAAGATATCAGAATCAAATTTTAGGACGACGATTTTTGTTTTGTTTTTTTTTTTTTGGAAACCCTTTTTCATTCTTTATTTATTTATTTTCTTTAGGGGACTTTTTCATTCTTTTGAGTTCATACAAATATGTAAAATTTATCTTCAAATATTGTCGCACATTAACGTAATGCTTAATCATCGACGACTTTGTACTCTGTAGCATATTCTTCTTCAAAATAGAGAGAGAAAACAACTCATTTGGAGAAAGAGAAAACGAATTTTTTTATTCTTTCCCTTAGACAAAATGAATTTAGGAATTATAGTATATGCCTCTTTTTTTGGCATTTTTTTAAAAAAATTTATAAACAAATTGCCGAATATATGAACCTTTACGTGGAGTATATCAAGTTTGTATAATTGTCCATTTAGCTATAAAAACTTATTGGAAAAATGACATCCTAATGAACCGTCAAAATGGATCATTGCAAAGCATGCACAACGTGGATATAATTTTTCACGTAACCAAACAGCATCAGACATCAGACTTGGTAGCAATAGCAAGAAATAAATAAACAAATATGTAAGATAGTCGGATTTTTTTCTGTCTTTTTTCTTCTTTCCTATGATTTTGAAGTTATCAATCACAGCTGGAGGGATAAGTAAATAGCTAAATATGCTCCCTTATACTTCTTTCTTTTCTTATCTTTTTTCTTATATTTTTTTAAAACAAAGCGTGATTGGTCGCACCTTTAGCCACAGATGTACGGTCCTCAGTCCTCAGAGTTGCCTCAGGACCCCCACAACCTTGCCTTTTGTTTTCTTTTCCCAATCTTTTCATGCTTCCAAGGCAATGTAACACCTCATGAGGACACTTTGTTTTTTTTTTTTTTTTCTGAAAAGACAAACTAAATTAATACAAACTTCGTTCCCTTTCATATCTTCCAGAACAGAATCAAAGGCCATTACAGCACCAAAGTAAAAAAGACACTTAATTGAAAATTATGAGTATCATAATTAGGGTTGTTAACAACTAATCCTTTCAAATCACTCACCAAAAGAGTCGAGCACATATGGCTAGTGTCTAAACGACATATCATGAACAAGAAAACGTCTAAACGATTGCTCATCTCATCACTTAGTAGAGGAGACTCCAAAATGTAGTTGCAGCCTACTTCCGTATCGTGGGGCAATTCTCATCTCAGCTAGAAAGAAAGTAAAGTAAATGTACTCTACCAAGTTACAATATGAAAACTTAATGGAACCCTTGTAAGAATAAAGAGTCTTTAGTTATTTGTTTTGCAAATACGGCCCACTTGCAGGAAATATCAGTTGGTTGGACATGAGGTACCAGTTGATCTTGATCCACGACAGATCAATGAATCAATAATAAAGCAGAAAGGACCATTTGATGCTTTAGATCTCAGAAAATTAATACACACACCATTGTGCATTGCACACAAAGAACCGTCAAAATTTTAAGGTAAAAGGACCCGTGATTTCAAAAAAGTAATGTCCAGAAAAAGACAGCCAACGAAACCCCACCATCATTTGAGGATGAAAAACACAATAATGCAGATGTCTCCTGAGTAGTAATCCGATAACAAGTCCTATTCTGGGGTTAGAAATTTCTGACTTCCACCATTAGTCATGTACGCCACTACAATATTTTTTCTATAAGGAATACTAACCTAAAGATGGAGAAGGGTCAATAAACTTGAGTATCGCACAACAAAAAGAAACCCTGGAAGCAAAATCTAGCAAGTCTAGTTCCCAAAAACCTAGAGAACAAAGATTTTACTTACATGTTCATTAAAAACTGTGCAGTTGGGTTAGCATATGAACAAGTTCATCACTTGAAGGCCTCTCAGCAGGCACATCTGAAAGGCATACAACAGCAATTCGCACTACCATCAGCATCTCATCTTCTTCACCTTCTTCTCCTACAATACTCTTATCTAAAACTTCTCTTGCCTCCCCTGCTTGCTGCAAGTGCCGCAGCCACTGTCCCAAACTTCCCCCGCTAGACGCTTCCCCGAAGAACGGTTCAGTTGGATCTCTACCAGTTAACAAAACAGCCAATATCATCCCAAAGCTGAAAATGTCACTTTTATCAGTATACCTGCAACATAAGAATGAAAGTACCCGCCTTCAATTTTATGATATCATAATTCTTCTTCTTTCAGTACAATAACATAATCACATATTCAAAAGTCTATAGTTCCAATCAGGCAATATCTCTTTTTCCTCAAATGAACGGCGACAAAATTAAAGGTTCGAAAATTTTATTTCAATTTCAATGTCTCTTTTCATTTACCTACAAACAGAAAGAGTTTCCTCTCTATTACTAGTTTTCTCCATTCCCTTACCACTATCAAGTAGGTAAGCACACCTAACTAGTTTACGTTATGCAGCTTGAGTTCTCTTAAACACAACTTCTACAAAAATTAAACTCCAAACATCAAATTAAGGACACAAATTAACTAGTCATCAAGCCTTCCAAGTTCCAAAGACAACAGGATCTCCAAGGTGAATCATAAATCTCACTATGATACATTTTCAGAGCTTTACTTGGGTAAATATTATTTCGTGATCCTACATGAAACTTCAAAACAACATATTACAACCTTGGAATCAGGCTGCCAAATTCTTCTTGACTTATTTCTAATGGCAAAGAAAATCGTTCCATTAAACATATTTCATTATTCACCGAAGTTGCAGACAAATTGCAGAAACTAAAAATTTGAATTAACAGCAAAGCGGTTATGAGCACCTGCCATTTTGAACACACTCGGGAGCACTGTAACCAGATGTTGCCCGATCGATACTGGGAGTAAGCTTAGCCAAGGCACAATCTGCCAACCTGGGCTCAAACTGTGCATCCAACATGACATTTGTAGGCTTTAAGTTGTAGTGCAGAATCTGAGGAACAAACGAATGAAGATACTGAAGCCCTTTAATCACCCCAACCGCAATCCGAAGCCGAAATTCCCAACCAAGCTGCAACTGACTTTCCCTCACTCTATTCATAGCGTCCTCCAAGCTCCCACTGGGCATATAATCATAAACCAAAGAGAACCTATCGCGTTCTCGAACATAAGCCCGTAAGCTCATCAAATTCCTGTCTCTCAGGCTAGCAAGTAGCTCCAGCTCCTGCTGTATCCGTCTCTTCATTGACTTGCCTTGGCCGTCCGGCGAGCCAGTTTCAGAGAAGGGTTCGAGCCTCTTGACTGCGATGGTGAGCCCATTATCTAGAACGGTCCTGTAGTACTTGCCAGTTGGACTCGACCCCAGCAACTGGTTTTCATTGGACAAAGCCAACTGCAGCGTTTTGGGGTCTATCTTCGGGGAAAATATGACAGGGCCTTTAAGAATTGGGGTTCTGTTAATGTACCTAATAAAGCAGCGGAGTAAGAAAGCCAAGAGAAGGGCAGCAACAAGTCCGGTGAATACACCTAAAGCAATGCTGAGAATGATTCTTCGGAACCCATTTCGGAAGTGAGACGACCTAGAAGGTGATGGAGGCTCAGATGAGATTTTGTTGGTTCGAGTTCTAGTCTCTTGGCATAGCAGAGTTGGGTGGTGAAGGAAAATTATCAAGAGAAACAGAAGCAGCGCAGAGATATTGGGGGTATGCCTTGTGTCATCCATGAAAGCACAAAGCCAGAAGAAATGGCAAGAGCGAGGTAGAGAGTGAAAAAGCTCACGAGTTGAACAAAACCCACATAGCAGATGGTCTACCTGGGAGCTTCAAGCCATCTTAGTTCTCAAATCTCTGAAAAATGTTTGGTCCCTTGAGCATAAACTAAGTAAAGGAGGCTGAAAACCAGGGGTGTGATGTGAAAAAGAGATAAAAGCTTTTAGAAGGCTTTTCAAGTATTAACCCCCGTGAAAGAAGAGGAAATCCAAGCCAAAGCCAGTCCTAAAATGGTTAGAATATTTAGGGAAAATGGTGAGAAAAGCCATGGAGGAAGAAGAAGAAGAAGAAGAAGAAGAAGAAGAAGCAGCTTGAGTTTGAGTGAGGTTTGGGTGAGAATATCAGATAGAGATGGAAATGGAATTTTGAGAAGAAATCTTGACAAGAAAGACGCAAAGAATCGGTTCGTCAGCGATTCCCATATTTGTCTCCTGAAAATGTGAACATGCAAAATCCGCTCCACACTCAGAAAAAGTTGTACCACTCTCTATAGTGACAAGTCTTCTTATACTTACAATATAGATTTATTTTATAATACGCAGAAAAAGAAAAAACAAGGATAAATAAAAGAAGGAAAAAAGCAATTCATGATTTGATTTCATTCACTCACTCACTCACTCAATTAACAACGACGTCTAAACAAAAATCTTTAGCTTTATGAGAAAATGGAGGAGCCCAGTCGAGCAAAACATACATAAATTATGTTTTAGTTGAAATGGGTAATCTATCTTATTCTTACCAGAAAGATTGAAATTTTGAGAATTTAAGTCCCAAAACTTGACTCGCAATCGCAAAGTTGATTCCTTTTCTTCGGAACACCAACTATAACTATTTCTAGCCTTTCTTATTTTATTTTATTTTTTGGGCTAATGCAATTATGCAAATCGTACTAGTTCTTTACCATTGGAAGTCAAGAGAGACAAACAAAATCACAAACAGTGTATCCAAGTTATGAACCACCTACTCTCTGTCTCTCACTATATATATATATATATATATATATATATATTTTCCGAGTGAAAACAGTGCCTATTATTAATTATTAAGATAAATCTTGAAGTACAACAGACAAGCACCTCTAGCTAGACAATGTGCGGTTTACATGTTTTAGAAGCACTCCAGGAAAACTAGACAGAAGAAGAAGAGAAAAATCAAGCATCAGACGGGTAAAAGGAGATGTTGATTTACATAAATTGTGATAGACTTGTACTATTCCTAAAGGTATCAGACTCAACAACTTCTTCAACTTCAACTTGAAGAGGCACAAACACATCCTAAGCCCAACGAAGACTATAGCTTTTATGCCACACAACACATTCCGCATCTTTAGCATTGAGGAGCCCATCAACACGTTTGGAAATATATATATATATATATATATATATGAGAAAGTTTGAAGCCTTTGATTTGCTTCTTTTTTTTCTAATTAATTAATTTATTTATTTATTATTTTATTATTATCTTTTTCTTCTTTCTCATGCGGAGAGGAGGGCAGAAGTGAGGACCACTCTATTGCACAAAGGAAAGGGACCACCAAAACTGGGGTGGGCCGTGGCCACGTCGGCATCAGCCACGTCCCTCGTGTCTCTATCACGAGGCCGAAAGCGATACATCCAACTTTGTGAACACAAATATGATCTATCCATTACATCTCTACCGTCGCTTTCTCCCAATGTCAAATGACAGAGAGATCTTGACCGTCAAAAGAAGGAATCACGGGAATTTGTGCTCTTCTCTTCTTCATAGACTATATACGTGTGAAGCCTTACCATTACCATGATTACTAATACATACGGCAATACTCTTTTTTGCCGCCAAAACCGGCACTGTCTTACAGTCGCTCGTCCAAGAGACGCACGTGCCAAAGGAGTTTGAAACAATAAATAAAATTTACTAAAATGCTCTAATAAAATTTGATTACTGAGTGTAGTATTTTAAGTTGTAAAATATTTTATGGTTATAAAAAATAAAGAATTATCTTTTTGGGGTATCATCAAGCCACAAATCCTTAATTTGACAATTGTCAGACAGTGTTGACTTACACTAGACAAAAAGCATTTCTTAATTTATGATGTTACTTTCACAATAACAATATTAAAAGAAACAAGAAAAACTAGTTACTAAGAGTAAGAGGCTATTTTTTGCTAAAAAAAGCCTTCCGGAGGCCCCAATTACACATGGGATGCCCACAATTTCTGATGCCCCAATCCTATACATACTTTAGTACTTGGAGGTATCAAAATCAAAACAAAAAGGTCCTTCAAATTAAAGCTAGTTTTAAGAGGGTAATAAGATAACAATATGAGAATCCAAAAAGTTACAGCAGCCACAAGAAAGCTTTACTAGAAGAAATTAATGTACAAATACACAATGACCTAAACTACATCTCCTCACAGCTTCACCACAAAAGGAAGCAGACAAACTGAACGTTACATATAATAGCAAAACAAATCACAGAGCCCTTCTTGTTAAAGAGCTACATCATGCTCTTCACTCATCGCATAAATGGAACCAATTTAAATCAATTACTACCCTGGAACCATTTTGCACAGACAAGCCCACCCCTACCAGCACCAGTACAACTCTCCTCTACACCCACAAAACATTTTTTACTTTGGTGACATCTTTTAACGATGAATACCTCTCAAATTTTGAAATTTAATTATACAAATGCAATACCTCTGTATTTTTTTTCTTTTTTTTTTCCTTTTATCGCCAAATTCCAGCGTTGGAGTAGTTGGCTCTTCAGGGAATCCTTATGGGAGTAGTTCATCCATTGCAGTCTGACAGTAGGGTAAGGATCTCAGCATCATCAAAGTTCAGCTCTACTGCAAGCTCAAATGGTGTTTTGCCTACCCTGTCCACTGCTCGCGTATCAGCGCCCCTGCAGGTGCAATGGGAACTCTTAGTTGCATAGTAAAAATGTCGAGAAGTAACAAAAAGATCAGACAAGTACACATGCAGATACTCGGGAAAAGAGGGGAAAAAGCCCAGTGAGATTTAAAACACAATAGAAGTTAGAACCAGATCATTAAGTCACCTTGTAAGGAGCCATTTTGTAAATGTCGTTCTGCCTCTGAGAATACAGCGGTGGAGTGGCGTTTGACCCCTTAAATCAGTAGCATTTACATTTGCACCATACTGTACGAGGAGTTCAAGCATGCCTAGATCTGCAGTTTCACAAGCAAGATGAAGTAGATTGCATCCATCTAGATCCTCCATTGTCTGGCCTTCACTTGTACAACCCAAGTTTAAAGTGCTTGTAGAAGACCTGTTCAATGAATCCCCTGTCAAGCAGCTAGTGCTGTGCTCAAGGCTTGGCTGCTCATGCAATAGCATTACTTTGGCAAGAGTTAAAGAAGAGCCATAAGATGCTTGCTTATAAATAGCATTCACTTCTGATTCAGAATTAACAATGTGACGGTACACAGCTTTTTTGTCATTAGCATGAACGCCCTCCCAAATCTGTTGTGCCGCCAGATGAGGATATTGCCTGTCTTTTGGCCTTCGAAGAAAAAGTTTTTCCGCATACTGCAATTAAAAGACTACACATTTTACTCACGTTTCAAGAGTCATCCGAAAATTTTACCATGAAATCAAGACTAGTGTCTGCTCATCTCACTTAAACTTCTCTATTTCAGCTTATCATTAAGGAATTAAAAAGATAAAAATAAAACACCTTTGTAAAGGAATATCAAGCAGTTCACACCTTTGCATGAATAAACTTCTCCTTCACTGATATAGAATCAGCATGACTCGGTTTGCTGATAAAAGTCAATTGTGGTTTATCAGATTTGTATGAGCTTCACCAGCAGAATAAAAGGAAATATTAGCTATTAGAACATTATATATACGCTATACATATACATCATTTCAGAAGTCACATTTTAATGATAAATGGGATTCTTTACCCTGTTGAGACAAGATCAACCTGGAAAGCACTTCTTGATTGCAATAGCTCCTCCCAAACAGAGTTGGCAAAGGTATTACCCAGAGACTGAAATAAACTAATAACAGAAGGCTCCCACACTCTAACATCTAGTGTAAGAGACCTTACCTGAAAAACGAAAGTATATCACCCAAAAGAACAAGATTTTAACAGACCAAACAAGCTATATAAAAATATCATCATAACACAGAAGCTTTAATTAACAACAAACAAAGGATAGTCAATAAGGATACTACAGCATTGTTTGATATCAGCAAGACCTAGAATCACTTAATCATGCGTATATAATTAGTTACATCACCACATAAGAGTCGTACATGAGGTAATGTAATTATGTCCATGATCGGTCATAAATATTTGATTGGGAACGAATTTCTTAGTTATCAAGCGTCATATATGGGGCAATTGGTATTGACATAACTGAGAGGATAACTGGAGCAGTAAATCAATCAGTTTCTTTTCGTAATCTTTTAATATTCACTCAAACCGTTGCAGATCTAAATTTCCGTTTCGCGTTTCTATATCTATTTAAATATCTATCTCCCAAATCCTTCATGACTTATGCAATGTTCATTATTCTGCAACCACTTTTCCTATATAAGGATATAGATTCAGTTGTTAATACAATTCAGACTTTTGTGTAATAGCTCCAGGTTGAGTCACAGATGGAATATGTAAGAAAGGACCAAGTAGTTAAAACTCAAAAATCTACCTTAGATATATGTACACCAAGATTACGATGAACACCAGAACATTCAATGCAAACAAGCACACCAAGATTTAATGATGCCCAGTCTGGCTCAGGGGCACCACAGTCAGCACACTTGTCATTGCCACATACTCTTCGTAGGACATCAATTGGCTTCTCATTTTTAATGCAAGACCGTTGCTGTAGAGAACTTCTCAAGGGGCGCTCAACATGTGCAGAACTCTTCTCCAACATAAGTTCTTCAACTGCAGTGTGATCAAAGTCAGAACTTTCAAATGAACTACTCTCACTGGTAGAGCGGTGGTGACTACTTCCCATTGGACTAGCAGGCAGGCACTGAAAAAATAATAATAATAATAATGAATAAAAAAAATTCCCCGAAATTCCTTTGGAAATCAGTGGCCACATATAGTTGCACAGAACTTCAAGATAATTACCCTTTCAGGAGCTTGTGAACTAAGTAGCGAAGCAATAACTCCTGTTATCTTTTCAATCCAATCCATTTGATCAAGTGCACTCTCTGCCTGCACTGACAAGGACAAATAAATATCATTGAGGAACAATTACCAAACAAATGTTAGTAATGAACCATCTTCATGGCAGAATCACACCAAAAAAATTATAAACAAAAAAAAAGGTTTCGCCACTACAAAACTTCTTTGAAGTAAATCAAATCCCAAAAGGGTAAACTATCCCTTAGTCGAACCTGCAGAGTGTAGTTCTTCGTCGGAGAAATAATCCTGAAGCAAAATCTCAGGTCTGACTGATCGGCATCGACTTTGATTGTCGATGTTAGCAGGTTCACAGTGTGATGAGCAACAGATTTCTCATCATGAACTCCACCATGATAATGAGAAGAAAGCCATCGACTTAGCAGTCCAGAACCAAGCTCCGAACTGTTCCTCTGACCAGAAAGTTGACTACCAGAAGCCTACAAGCATTCACAAATGTGAAGACAAAAAGAAAAGTTAACGAGGTTTCATTTGTCTTCAAGCTATCAAACCTATTCATTTGTCTTCAAGCTATCAAAACTAACTTTCCAAACATTTTACATACAGATGATTTGCTGCACTGCTTCCGATAGTAATAAAGCATTCCTCGGCTATCAAGAACAAAAAATCTTCTTTTCCAGTCACCTCTCAAGTTAGAGGAACGTTTTGAGAGATAACCCTGTCGAATTGTTTGAACCTGATATTTTTCTTGAGGTGTTATATGTGGAAATATAAGAAGATACAAAGATAAAAGTGCACTGAGCCAGAGATAATTTCCGATACAGAGAAACTTAAAAGTACTCAAAAAGTCTTTTTATCAAACCTTTCCCTTTGCAGCTGATTGCATAACCGCCTCAATCATTTTATGAGAACTTCTGCCAATGGCTTGTATACCATCTCCATTAGGGGATCCATTAGAGCCATTGGAAGACCACCGACTCTCTCGATCAACCTGCCTTTTGAACTCCTGCATCCTCTCATTAAGAGCCGCCTGCTCATAATTGGACCTTTCCCTTGATTGTTGTGCATACGTCAATACCTGCAAAATAATAAAAGAACTGACATTTTAATGATCCTCCCAGTACATATATATATTAGAAAATATTTAAACATTTCAAAATCTCGACCCATCAAGTAACCAAGCTGTTTAAACACAATTTTGAATTCACTGAAAAAAGTTGCTTGTCATGCCACTAAAGTACTTACTCTCAGACAGACCTGGAAGGTCATTGTGAGTTACAAATAGCAGATGAAAATACACTGTTGTGGTTCAAGGTTAACAATTTGCTTCTAGACATTTCAAACACTTGGGAAAAAAATGAACAATGTAGACACAGCACAAGCTAGTGAGTTAAACGTATTCTTAACAAAAAAAAATAATTCCAATATACTTCTAGTGCACGTAAAAATATGTGGACACTCAACAAGTCAAACCTGATTAATATATGGCTCCATTTGATGCAATAACTCGTACCCCTACACATCAAAAACGTCTAACATTTAGCACACTTGTGATAAAATATGTACGAAGGATAGAAAAGACACTCCATAAAATCCACCTGTTTGAAGTAACGCAGATGAGCATCCATTGTCCCACTGACAGCTTCCAGAAATTCAAACCTCTTTTTTGCTTCTACATTAGAAAGAGCAGTAATCTGGAAGGAAGTGATCAACATTACAAACCTAAGTGTGTAACGAGAATTTCTAGAAAGAAAAATCTCATTAAATGGAGAATTCTAAATCATATAGCACATCTAGACCAGGAAGCAGGCTTACCAGACTAAAACGAGCTTGCTCAAATGTAGACCGTGCATTATGAAGCTCCTAAAATGTCTCAAAACTATATTAGAATACATAAAATGAAAAAACTTCACAATTTCCAAACCTGACTACTTGATAGGAAATTGAAAATTTAAACCCAACGAATTAAGATTCCAATACCTCCTCTAGAACACTGGCTACATCAGTTTTTGTGCTTTTCCTCAAGGAGAGATACTTTTCACGAGCCTGCAGCAAATATCAAAAGAATTAATCAAACCAACATGAAATTCATTTAATATATATAAGCCCATAGCTTTCTGCCTCTGAAAAGCGAGGTCAAAGTATTCAGACCAACAAGGCTTCTAAAACTTCTTTTGCGCACCAGTACAAAAGTCAACTTAGATACTGGTAAATATGCCAAGAAATTAGCAACTATCAAGGAGTCTTAAAAAAATACAAATAAAGTGCATCCATAAATCATTGTTAAAGTCACCTATTCAGGAGACCTCTAAGGCTGCAAATATTTGCAGACTTCTGTCTCCAAAACAAATCGTACAACTTGACTTGAAAGATTCTGATTTCTAGATTACAATTAAATTCCAACCAAACTATACAACCTACAGATATCTTTGAAATCCAAGTTAATTACATTTTTTTTCCGAGTTTCTAAGCTAATTACAATATATAGTCAACCTTATACTTGATTAAAACTAGAAGACAATGAAAGAGAAATTTTTGCTATCTTTTCAGGGGTTACTACAGAGGAACGTTTTATTCAAGAACATTAAACATGATAAGACAGCCTAAATGCACACCGATTGGCATCAATTACAGTAGCAAGAAAATAATAGAACTGAGGAAAAACCTGGTCATATAAAAGGCTAGCCTTGTCGAAACGCTTCCTAGCTTCCTGCAGGAAACAATCTTTGTAACACAAACATAAACCGGAGAATTTTAAAGTACATATATTTTTTAAAAAAAATACATAAATAATAAAAATTCTCTCTCAAGTAGAAAACAAAAATAAAACAAAATGCAACAACTGAGAAGCAATAATTCTACAAAATTTCTCTTTGATGGTACAGTCACATATAGCAAACATAATCTAGAACAATAGTGTATGGCTGAATTTGAATATGTGTCCTTTGTACAAGGTCAACTTATCAGGATGTATCATAAATCCATAAATAATCAGAAAAGGAGCAATCAAATACTGTACCTTGACCTCGTGCAGATCAATGTTAACAAACTGAAGTAATCTGTCATTAAGCATATGCTCAACCTGAGGAGCGGGAAAAGGAACGTGTCAGACAATGTCACATCTTTCATCATTCAAGAAATATTCAACAATTTTTTCTCCCCACAAGATAGGAGTTACAAGATTATAAAAAAGGGCTCATCCGAATAATTACCTGGGACCGAAGAACTTCCTTGTATGTCCCAATTTCTCTCAATGCAATAGTAAATTTTGTCATAACAGGGCCTACCAATAGAAGAAGTTCAATCATAAATCCATAACAAACCCATTTTACTCTGAGAAGCTATATAATAACATGCAAATTCTGGTATTTTCTCTATCTTTTGGCCAGAAATATACGAATACCAATTAACTAATAAGATTTTAACCTCAATATTTTCAACATAACTATCCAGTAATTAGGGCAGACATGGACAACCCATAGAAATCAAAACGAACCAAATAATCCTTTAAACAGCAACCGAGGTTCATAAGATCACGTTAAAAAAATATATGTGTAAAGTATTAAGACCAGAAACATCTGCATCACAACTAGTAATACAACTTCCAAGTACCTCCAAAAGCCACGCTAATAGGATCATTATGCCCACCACCAAAAGTTTCTAGAGCACTGGCAAATGCAATATCCCCATCATATCCCTCCCCAAGTCCTTCACTGTAAGGAGAAAAAGGCACATAATTAAAATCCTTCAGGCATTCAATGTCGAAGAAGAGCATCGATCAAGTTCAGCCAATAGTAGTGCAAAAGTTGGGCTTTGAAACCATTTTTTTTTGTCATGTCATAACATTAACTTATATGAACTTGTGCCAGTTTTAGAGGCTTTCCACGTTCAAGACTTACAAAAAGAACATATTGACCTCCTATCGAAACTGTCATGAAATTATTGTGAGGTAAAAACAGAGGTTAATTAATACTGAATATATATATATATATATCAGACTCTCATATATAGATGTTCTGACGTACGTGTATTTTCGGCATCCTTTGTAAAACTTCAAACTTCTCTCCCGCAATGATTCAGCACTTTCCTCCAAGCACTGTATCTGCTTCCAGAAAGAAGGCATCCATCAGTAACCAGATTAGTTTAGTGTATCCAAAACTAACCAAAGTAGCATTGCTAGCATATCCACAATCACAAGTATTCCTAACAAGCTAGAAATATATTCACATAAACTCTTTTCGAAGATATGGATACCATCTGTTCACACAAATTCACAATGCATCTCTAATGCATAGAATCAAGTGCAACTACATTACACAACATACACAGAAGTATTCTCATTCGAACGAACACGGAAGATGTAGTCGGAGTCGGGGAATTTCTCATAACAAATTCACTTGTTCTGTCAAGGTCAGTTACAACGCCTCGGACCAAATGATGACAAAACTAAATATCACAGCTCATCCCACGAATAAAATACTATTACTAATGGCAAAGGTTTGTAGTAGCAGAGCTTAGAATCTGCAAAATCCAAATCCAATGTTTTCTTGAACACGTAACAAGCTTCGTGGAATGAAGGGAAACAAAACTAGGAAATTTTGAAGCTCAACTGCGTCTAAATAGCGTTGGATTATCCTAAAATCATAAAAGCCAAAAGCTTAGCTTAGCATTGATTATCCTAAAATCACGAAATTTAGGTAGTGATTACATAGTAAAGAAATGCATATAATTTCAGTAACTCACAGAATGTAGCAGGTAACAAATTCTAGTCCAGATGTTGCAAATGAATTCTCCTAAATGATCCATTGAGTCGGTGAGAAAATAACAATAAAGAAAACTAAGAAATGCAGCCCCCAGCGTCCAACAACAACAACAACAACAACAACAACAACAAAAGGGAAAAGTGCAAAAAAAAAGAAAAAAAAAAAAAAAAAAGAAGAGTGGGAGGAATTTTCTGAGGAAACAAACACGGCATTGAAAATTACGTGAGAAAGGAAAATAAAAATAAAAATAATAATAATAACATGCAAAAGAGTAGGATGAGAGACCTGCTTGCGGAACATAGGAGAGTCATCGAGCTTGGAGAATAGCATCTTTACGCTTATGCTTATGCTAAAGATGCTTAAGAGCGACCTAGCGCGATTATCTCCTCCTCCTCCTCCTCCTCCTCCTCTAACTTTGCCAAACAAAATATCTTGTTTCCTTATTTAATTACCATTAGAAAGGCTTTGATCTTTTGGAGAGTGAAATCAATGCAATCATGATCAACAATAATCTGTTAAAAACTCCGATCTCGATCACCCATCACCAACAATATCCAACACACCACAAACCCACTCAAAACGACGACATCGACAACTCAACTCTACTCCATTTGCAACATTAGGACGATCACGCACACATAGCTTTTGATTTTCTTTATAATTTCGCTCCTCCTTTTAATATTATTGGTATTCTTTAACTTAATACATTGAAATTTTCAATGCCTCAAAACCCTAGAAGAGGAAGAGGAAGAGGAATAGGAAGAGAAGGGGGAGAAGAAAAGAAGAAGAAGAAGAAAAAAAAAAAAAAAAGAAAAAAGATGAAAGAAGAGAAACCCTAAAAAGGGACAACAAAACAAAACAAAAACATAAGCAGCGTTGTTTGTTGATTAGATTAGGATTTAGGAGCACATTTTAACATTAGATTTGGAAGTTAAGTTTAAGACTAAACTCACACTCTCACTCTCACTCACTCGTGTTTATGGGAACAAAGCCTCCCTTGGGAATTGAGTGTTTTCAGTGGGATGGGATCTCATCAATTAACCCATTTTTATTTTTATTTTTATTTTTCTTTTTCTTTTTATTTTTCTTTTCATTAACCCCCCAAAACCTATTTACTTTTTATATAAAAAAAAAAAAAAAAAATTAAATGTCGAAAACCATGTGTGCGACTCTGTCTCAAACATAGATAAAAGCAAAATAATAACATAAACAAAACAGACCCCTTTTTTTTCTTAAGTTTTTTTATTTTACTATTTTCTAATTTAGCTTTATTTGCGGGAGGGATTAAGGGAAAGGGAGAGGGAGTTTTAATGGGGAGAGGAGAGGAGTCCGTCTTGTAACGGAGATCACTCGCTCTCTCTCTCTCTCTCTGAGTCCCTCACAGTGCTAACCTTTTCAGGATTATCACAAGCCATTTAATCCCCCACACTCATTTTCACGCGCGCGTTTTTTTTTTTTTTAATGCCATATAACCTTCGATCGGACGGCCAATGGAAATGGTTTGTATGTCACGCTCTTTGGCTGCTTAACTAAAGCGCGTTACGTTGGCGTTCAATCCCAGAGAGATGCTTCTGTCAAGTGGGGCCCAGTACTTGATGAGATGGGGCCCTTTCTATATTTCCCTCCATTTCCTCCCCGACACAGACCCTTCTGCCACGGGGTACTCTTCTCTTCTACTGCTGCATATACCTAATAATGGAAAACCCATACGGAACTAATAATTTAATAAACACTAACAAACTATAAAAAAAATAATATTATACAACAACATTTTTCTATAAATAAATACGAAAAATTTAAAACTCGCAATAATCAAGGGAAAAAAAATTATTATTTAATAATTCGGTGAAAGGAAGACTACAAAAAACAAAAGAGAATCAAAAGAGTGAGTTTATTTTTTTGATTTGTTTTATAAGGTAGAAAAAAAATCTTTTGAGTTTTGATGTGGGACCTCTAGGGCCCTATAAACCAAGTTTTGTAGAGAATAGGTGGTCTTATGATTTTTGCAAAGTAGACAGATCCGCAACAGTTGCTTAAAGAAAGAAAATAAGTGGCCCATGGACCACTAAAATTGCCGAATATAAATGGGTTGTTTTGGAAAAATATAAATATCCCAGAATAATGGTCCTTTTAACCATTATGATTTGATTATTTAGTCAAGCAACAGCAGAGGTCTACAGCTTAGAAATACACTGTTATTTTTAAAACCAATTAATTTCAACCTTCACCATGTTTTAGTCTAACTCGTTTCTGTTTTTCCTCCTCCTTTTTTTTTTGGGTTGTGGGCTTCAAAAATTTCCTTAGGAAGCTCCCACTTGCCTCTTTTCTAGGGAGACATCACTCCACGTTATTTTTATTTTCTGTTTTCCTAAAAATATAATAATAATATTAACTTCAAGATAATACATCTTTTATTTATGCATACATGAAAATGTTAAGGTTTTATCCATAAGATAATTCCATGTATGAAAGTATAAAACGAGCCTAGCTATCCACTACATCTGGCTAATACATTAAATTGAAAATGAGAGAGAGAACGATAGTGGTCACATTTTTCTTTTAATAGGTAATTGGCATGTTTCAAACGCATCAATGTGGACAGAAACTTACCCAAGAATCAAGTCTCAAGATCATGAATGAATGCTTTTCGCATAGACTCCTATTTCTTCTATAAACACACAACAAAAGAATAATAGAGAAAGGTTGTAAATGGACGGAAAAGAAAGGATTAAGAAGAAAAGTACGTATATTAAATAATAAGAGGAGAGGATTAGATGAAACTTTATGATGCCGACTATGGCCTAGGGTGTATACTTTTTGACCATTTGAACTTCTTTTTTCTGTTGTCTTTCTACAAAATGCAAGGTGAGAGACTTTACTTTTTTGGGTAGAAAAGAAAATTGTGGACTCAGCTCTAAAACAACCCTCGGATCTTGTTCTACCAAACCGCCATACCAGTTAGCATCTACTTTGCAACAATGGATTGGACTGGATTGTTTTAAGCAAATTTTTGATTGAATTATTACTTTTGTCATAGTTTAAAAATGTTGCATGGTTTAGTTGTCATGGAACAAAATCCAAATGTTATATTTACTGATCTTCAATAGATTTAGATTATTTAACTTAGTACTAGTAGCAACTCTCTCTCTTTCTCTCTCTCTCTTAATTTTTTTTTTTTTTTGTAATTTACTGGATTATATTAGCTAAATTAGTTAATTCAATGGGCAAGTAAAATTACAAATTTACACACAACTATTTTGCAGATGGTCAGATAATTATCAAATTAATTATGTACACGACGAAAAATACAACTAATATTACATAAGTTAGAAATCATCCAAGTTCATCTGCTTGTACCATATGACATGATGAGTGAGGTGGGGAATCTTTATACAGTTGACAGAGAGCTCAAGAGATTTGTGGTGTACTGAATAAACTTAATTATAAGGACTTATATTTATATGTGTATATATATATATATATATATATCCGAGTGTATCAGCAAAAATACATATACATATAATTATTATTATTATTACTAGGGTGTGTTCATGTTTTTCTACAAACGGCATAAAGATTAGATCGTACATGCATACTTTAGCAGCTAACAAAGTAACAATCACAACAAGTGGATACTTAATTGTAAAGCCCCCAAAAGACATAATTAGCAAATAGGTTTATAGCAAGCAGCAAGCATGAATGGGCAATTTATTTAATTTATCCTCCTAAGCTGTCTGTGTGTACATATATATATATATGTATTGCCAAGCACTACATATATAGACTGGAACACGTGCAGTGCATTAATGTGACAACCAAAAACTAAAGATGTAGACTTAAAAAGTTAATGGATGCATAATTTGTAATTAAAAAGAATGGTTACTACTATAAAAGAAAGTTGAGGGGGAAAAAAAAAAGAAAAAAGAAAAAAGAAAAAAAGAAGCATAGATAAGAAAAGGGAAGGTAAAGGACCGACAGACAAGGACAGCACACAATAAGAAGCAGTAAAGCTAAACATGATGTTGCTTTTTAGTGTATTGTGATCAAAGGAGTTGCTTTTCAACTTAAAAACTTGTTTTAACTCCCGCTTAATAAGGATTGTGATAGGCATATTATACATACTAGAATAGTCTATAATCTACATAAATCTATATAGGCTGTAATTCAAATCAATTGCACTTTTGGAAGGCGCAAGTCCTCTTAGTCCAACTCAGACTCACATAATAAACCTACCCTTTTTTTAAGTCATGCCATGTTTCAGAGCTAAAAATAAGTTTGGTCATTTATAAGAGCAAATGTGTGAAAAGAATAATATCATCTCATTCATTCATGTGGTATGGACTCAGTCACCCTGCACTGCAGTGGGAATCGGGTCAGATACTTCATACTAGGCCCAACTTAGGTCAATTTCAATTTAAGCAAGTCTGAGAAGTCAGAAGCCAATAGTTTCTGACCATATTGTCTCTCTATTATTATTATTCGCCAATTAAAGCTGTACACTGTCTCCGTGACCCTTTTTAGCACCCAACGCTGCTATTAGTCTACAATTTTCCCATTCAATCTTCTATTTCTACTTCTACTTGACTACTACTATTCTCACGG
This sequence comes from Parasponia andersonii, assembly GCA_002914805.1. Taxonomy (NCBI): domain Eukaryota; kingdom Viridiplantae; phylum Streptophyta; class Magnoliopsida; order Rosales; family Cannabaceae; genus Trema; species Trema andersonii. Next base: position 690,899 of record JXTB01000190.1, on the reverse strand, counting down.
CCTTTTAAGGGGGCCTTGGCCCAATACGAGGCCCATTCTCTTCACGTGCATATTGCAGCAAAAGGCCGAATGGCGGGCCTAAGCCCGAGCCCAATGTGGCCCAAAATTTAAATTTCAACGACACCCCCAAGAAAATTATTATTAAAAGAAGTCCCAGGCGGTGCTGCTGGACTTGCTAAGGCTTCGTCCCCAAAATAGGCTTAGAGGGTTTCATCGAAGCGGAATCGCATAACTATCTCCATCTCCATGGATGAGAGCTTCAGAGCCCGAGTTGATAAGGTCTTCGGATCGCTCGCTTCGTCTGGGTCTTCTTCTTCGTCTCTCTGGTCCATCACCGACGATGAGGTCGAGCGCAGAGAATGGAGGCGGTGTCCAGATACCTCCGGCAGAGACGATATGCCTTGTTCGTCCTCTTTCGATGAGTTCTTGAAGAAGGGTCGGCGAAGAAACTTCGATCATGACGATCCGGAGAGAATCGACGGACCTGATGATAATAAATTGGATGGTCAAGATGAATGGAGTATCAGATCCTCCATTGGCTTGGACCGAACTCTCGATTACGAGGTCAATCTTCCTCCTCCTTCTTCTTCTTCTTTATTTTTTTTTTATAAATTTACATTTAAAATACTTACTTTTTAGGATGTGTTTATGTATATACGTATATATATATATATATATATATGCCTTCTTTTTTATACTGAAAATTGAGTGATATAGAAGGATGCAATTTGCATAAATTTGCATTGGCTTTGTTCATGATTTCGCTTAGCAATGAGTTTTCCAATTAGAATAAAGAAACAATTTAAAATGGTTTAAGAGTAGTGGCATTCTCATTCTCATGGGTGTTCAATTCAATTCATTGCTGATAATGGCTATCAGGAGGAAGAAGACGAATTTGACAAAGTAGCTTCGGGAAGTGAAAATGTTGGGGATCGCTTGTATATGAGCGATGTTACTCAAACTGGGTCTTATTTGAATTCTCACAATGTCCTTGTCCTCCCTAACAACAAGGACCCGCGTGCCAATCACCTAGCTGCAAGGTTTAGGCTGAAAGAAGATGAAGACGAAGCTCAAAACCTTGCTTCTACTCTGCCTGCTACTGTGCATGTCAAGGAGCCAGAGGCCAAAGGCACCCAAGATGGAGCTCGGCCAAAGCCAATCTTGAAAAGAAAGGAGAGTGACGAAGCTTTTAAGTCGCAGAAACGGGTTAGGTTCGACGTTGGTCGGGAAAATGATTGCGAAGAATGGTTTCCGAAGAATGCGACGGTTTCGGATTGTGGATCACTTATGAGCAACAAGTCTTCTGGGGTACCTGACTATTTAGTAAACCCTTCCAAGTACACATGTTATAGTTTTTCTTCAACGAGTGAAGTCGATGAAATCTCCAACACTCGAGCTTATGGAGAATTTCACAATCAGGTCAAGGGCTTGGATAGGGAATCAGGGTCAGATGTGAAGAATGCTTTTACTGATCTTCCAAAGTCTGTGACCTTTATTCCGAAGAAGAAGGCTGGCGATGGTAAAGTAGTAAATGAAGGTAGTAATGAGACGAAAAAATATGATGAAGGTGATAGACAGCCACCCTTGCACCAAGGGGGTTTCCCAGTTGGCGTTGCTGCAGGGGAAGTCCAAGGTGAAGTTAGTGGAGTCGAGGAAGATGAGCTAGAAACAGAGGCCGCAGAAGGAGGCGCCGGACTCCCAAATACAGGTCGGAGGTATCGAACAATGTTAGGGTCGGATGACTCTGATACTCGATGAGAAAGACAGCAGAGTGAATCATGTTAGATTTGGTTCCTCGGCGGCTCTTTTCCAAACGTCTTCTGAACTATGTTTTTTGTTTTTTACATGGCCAAGCGTTCGTGTCTCATGTCTTTTATGGCCATAGTTTTCTGAAATTTTCGGTCATTAAACGATGTTGTGTAAGAATGCCTCCGATGTTGTGTAAGAATGCCTCCGTCACTGGATCCAGTTTTGTTGAATACATATACATGAAGCATATTTATATATGCCATCCATCACATTATATTGGTTGCAGTGAGCAAGCAACTTATAATTTTCACTTAGTTGAGTTTTGTTGCAATAATTACTAATTCGTTACAGTTCGGATGGCTTTGAAGAAAGGAGTAAAGATTAAGAGGATGTTGCATTTGTAATCTCATTCCTTACTAATTTTGTAGAAAACAAGGAGCCTTTATAAGTTATGATAGATGCATAATTTTGAATTTGTCATTTAGATCGTTTAGCTGCTAGGTTTAGGCATAGGTGGCCCAGAAACAAACATTTCAGATGCCAAAAAAATTAATGATTAAATCTTCCATCAAAGCAATGAATACCTCAATGGACTGTGAAAAACACAGTCATCTTATCAAATATATCAACAGCCTGTACAATGGCACGGGCATCAAAAGAAAACTTCCCTATGGAGAGGTAACATATTAACAGAAGCAGAAAAAATGTGGTAACCGGTAAACCCTTTATAATTTCCAAAAATCATTCCGTGTATGGACACTATCACGGTGATAATATGCCACAAAAGGTGACATGTACACCAAAAAAGATATTATAAATAAAAAATATATATTAGAAGAAGAAGAAGAAGAGGTGTGAATCCCTCTGAATGTGGTCTTGTGATAATCCATTAAATACTCGGCCCCCACTAGTCTCTACTCGCCTCGGAGAGAAGTGGAGAACTTCTGTTATGTACAGTATACTGATAACTGCCTTTCTACTACAACTTCTCAGAGATTCTCACCAACGCATCTGCGAGCTTGTTAAGTACAGCTACTAAGCTATCAGTATGGCTTTTCCTCTGCTCCCGGTCAAGTTGGTAATGAGTGTTCTGAGCATCAAGGTGGGAAGCCAGCACCTTACCATTCCTCTCCAGTACATCAATCAACTGATTCTGTAAACTGGTTTCGTCGTCTCCATCGAACACAAACCTTTTTCGCTTCCTTCCCTCGTGAGACGTAGATCCAATCTCAGGATTTGAGGCTGGCTGTTTCTCATTCGCTGCACCTGCTCATCCAAAATAATATCCAAGAAATTTTTCTTTTTAAGTAGAGACATCACATTTTTAGAATACAAGAAACTGAAGATCCAAAATTTGATATCCAAAACCATAAAATTCTCCAGATTACCAACATTGACTACAAATTACAATCACAAGGGGGCAGTTTTTACCGACCAAGAGAGTCGGCATCTAAAGTTACGAGCACCTGATGAAAAATTTAAACTTTGTTGGAACTCTAGAAAGATGACTGAGTTCGAGTAAAATGAGTACGCAGAAAAGATAATAAAGAATTATGGAATCAAGTAACCACTGAATATCAAATCACACGTCAACTTTACAACCATTATTGAATTAGCAATATAAACAGCGCCATGACAAGAAGCTGAGACCTCGCTAGGTCCATAACTTTACTCGTGGTTTAAATTGTACTTGTACATGCACTTCATGCAAGGCTACCATGCATGAGTTCTAGAAGGTTTAGTCAAATCCCAGCATGTTATTGATGAGCAAAGTTGAAAAAATGGCAAAGTACGCACGAATGAGCATTATCCGAGATGGACTTCCATGGAGAGTTCTTTACGTCATTCAAAATCCCAATTTTTTCGGAAAAAGTTTAATGAAGACAAGCTGGATATGCCCATTGCCCACAAAAAGGACTGATGGGAAGACAAAAACAAAAAAGAGCATAGAATCTCAAAGTGGTCAATACTCGATGGTTTTAAGGAATGGGGGAGTTCCTTACTAGTTGGCAGTACTGCTATTTGTTTCAGAACATGTCCACTAATATCCAGTCACAAAGGACAGGATCGTAATTAGATCCAGGACAAATTCTTCTCTTGCGAACCAATAAAAGCTATTGTCAGTCATCAAATCACCAAAGACAGCATCCTACAATCCCATGCGAAGTCTATAGACTTATACTTCATCCTTAAAAACCCAGAGTTGTACACACACACACACACACAGCGAGCGAGAGAGAGAGAGAGATTACAAATAATAAAGATGGATATAGATAGGTCGTTCTTAATTTCACACAGATAGATTCTTGCAAGTCTGTCAATTAAAGATTTTTTTTTGTTTTTAATTTTGTTTATTCTTTAATTACTGGGGGGCGCTTAGTAGACTATTGAGCTTGATGCTCCCCTCATTTTCCAAACGCATAGCAGAACCATCATCATTACTTTCATACATCCATTAGGAGTTAGGACCATACTACGCATATATTTAAAGCAGACGCCATTGATAGGGCACCGTGGAAAATAGTATAATCTATTTAGGGAAAAAAAAAAAAACAAAAAAAAAACAACCAAGGACGCAGCCTTACTCCGCCATTGACAATTCTCGCACCCATTTCCCATCTTGACTCGCTCACCGTACTATGAACTAGTCCGAAAATTAATGACCCGAAACATAATTCTCAATAACAGTACGTTGAAATAAATACTAATCACCAAAATATGCCACTAAACCACACCAAAATGCAGTTCACTCCCACCATGTAGATAAAAACAGCTACCAAAATTGTATTTTTATGGAAAAAGAAGGGAAAAAAAAAAAGGGGGGGGTCTTTTTTCACTCTATAATTACCTGATATTGGCATAGCCGGGATCCCTTTCGAAGTTTCCGGGCCTTCCTTTGACGCCGGCAGTTCCTTCTCGGGGCTCCGACCCGAATCGTCCTGCTCAAAGTCCGAGAACATGCCGTCTTCCGCCGTGGCCCCCCGCCGGCTATCGAACATGGCAACCGTCACCTCCGGCTCGTCGGTCCCGGGCTCTTTCTCCTCCTCAGGCGCCGGCGGAGCCACGACGAGGGCGGTCTTCTGGGTGGCGCCCGACCCGGCATCCAAAATATCGTAAACCTCCTTGTCGAAAAAGCCAGGCAACTTCCGCTCGCGCCTCAGGTCGTTCCTCATGGCCCAGAACGAGTCCGACCCGTCTTTCCTCTGCAACTCCCATTCCTTTATCTTCTTGTAATCCCCGGCCAAATTGCTCCACCTCTTCCGGCACTGGACGGGGCCCCGGTTCACCCCGTGCATCCTGCAATACGAAGAGACCGAGGCCCACTTCGGCTCCACCTGGCCCGACCCGAATGCCGCGCCGGCGGTTCGGATCCTCCGATTCTTGCTCTCGGCAACCCACTTCCCCTGTATGAGGACGAGAATCTCCTGCCTGGTCCAGCGAGGGAGCCTGGGCGCCCTGCTGCCGTCATCTCCGCCGTCAGTGGACGGGGGGCGAGCATCGACGCCGTTAGGCTCGCCGTCAACGAGGTTCGTAGTATGAAGACTGAGTTGCTCCAAAGCCATAAAAAGAGAGAGCTTAAAAAAATAATGGGTGATATGAGAAAGGCACGTGACTTAGTGGTGATTGTGTTTGTGTGTCGAAGAAACGGCGTTTTTCGGTGTGAGACTCCGTTACGCCGTTTGGAGGATGAACGGTCAGCTCATCGTCTCCCTAGGGAGGGTGAGAAAATATGAGATTAAGGAAGAAAAATAATAATAAAGAGAGACGTTTTGTGGTTTTTTTTTTTTTTTTTTTTTTTGGTGGTTTAATGTGAGAGAGTGGTGGTGGGGAGGGAGGGAGGGTTCTCTCTTTTTTTACATTGGCCTTAGGCTTTATTAGATATACAGCCATTGACCCTTAACCCCTAATTAAGGTTTTTTTTTTTCTTAGCTATAATTAATTAATTAAGAGGGGTCATATCCTTTATATCTCAATCGATGGGATTTTTTTTGCTTAAATTTAATGATTAATTAATTTTATTATCTAATTATTTTACTATACAAAGGTTTTAAGTCCTTGTTTTGGACATGGGAATCTCCAATGCCACCCTCCTACTACAACTTTGTCCATTTTAGACCTCTTTTGTGATTGTGGACGGGTCATTTTCTTTATGTACAATTTGGTATTAAACGCGGTTTTTGGGGGCCATCTTTTTCTACAAGTATACCTCTTTTTTTCCTTTTATTTATTATAAAGTCTTCTTTTTTACCTTTTGGTTTGTACAGAATTCAGCGGATATTGGATACGTCTTTTGGTCAAAACTCAAAACCTTTGATATCCAAGTTTTAAAAGGGGAAAAAAAAAATCATGGAACATTGAAACGGTTGAAAATTTAATTTTCTATTTAGAATTATGAGAAAGTGGCTAAATTAGTTGATAAGGGCATCCTACCCTACCACCACTAAGTAAAAATTTTCTCCACCTCTCTTTCTCCTTTCCTTCTCAACCTCTCTTATCCCTTTGAATCATTTGTCCTAATCTTTGCTTAATCGCTAATGCTTGTGCTTATGGATGGTCCCTCCATTATTAAAGCCACCTTTTTTTTTTCTTTTTCTTTTTCTTTATTTGGGGAATTTAGACATAATTTTGATAAGGGTACATACCTACAAGCAATACATCACCATCCAAAACCTCTCTCTCTCTCTCATTAAAAGATTTGCTCCAAGATTTAATCAAGGAACATCATCATAAATTAAAAATGATAATCCAAAGCTTAGAAAATGAGTTTTGGAAGCACATAGCTCATGAGTCATGAGAAAGGGGGTTGGGACCATTGGAGGTTAGGACGGGTCACATTCTGCTTGTGACTCTGTGTGTGTTTCAAGGTTTATGCCCCGATGGCAATGCCACCATTACCCTTTGGTGTCCTTACCTAATTACCAATTGCTATATTTTTATTTAAGTGTTTTCTACCATATATTATTCAATCAACATCCGTAATAAAATTCTTTTCTTTGGATGTTTGAGGACCAGATATATATAATTATATACTTTAATCCCAAATCCAAAACAAAAAACGAAAAAAAAAAAAAGCATTAAATTTGTAGTCACCAAAATTAGTTATTCTTCTTCTTTTCATTTTATCCTATCTTATTTTTTGTGTGTGTGAGAACTCTTCTTCTTCGTTTTAAATAGAAAATTAACTATTTTATATAAAAAAATGCGAAGAAAATTACTCGACATAAATAATAAGAATAATAATAATAATAATAATAATTAGATAGCCAGCTAAAATTACAATTGCAGCCGTGAAAAGGACAAAGAAGTATCGATTTCAGTTTGTAATTATTTTGAAAGAGGTGCGTGCAATTTGTTAAATGGCTTTGGCCTTCGCCCACGCAAAGGAAGTGGCCGAACTGGCGGCGAACCAAATATGAAAATTAATTAACATTTATTTATTTATGTTTTGCTTAAACTGAAAGATTAATACATTGGATTTCCTCCGCTAATATACACGTCTGATTATTTAAATGAACACGTGGCTTTTTAAGCTAACCTTATTATAAATAACAATTTAATTATAATACATGTCAATATAAAAGTTGACACCGTCTAAAAGTAAGGTAATGTTAGAGTTTGTACTTAAAATATATATATTTTAGATATTTGTTGAATTAATAAAATAATATTTTTTTATTTGAATTGTGCATAATTTATATGCATTTAAATATTAAAAAAAATTTAATTTATTTATGTGACCACAAATTTAGTACATAAGTGTTATATTTACATAAGGATTAAATTTATGGATAATAAATTAAATATACTTTATAATAATTAATTAAAGTTTGAGATTTTTAATTAAATATTATTAGTACGGTCCATTAAAATTGAGAATGTAATAGTCTTATCCAGACTATTGATGTGTTGACATTACAATAGATATACTTTATATAATTCGATTATATAGGACTGAACTAGACATGATTTGAATCTCACATAAATTCCTTAACTCTTGAGAGTTCAAATAATGTTACTAGATGATCATATGTAGATCAATCGTAATCCTGAGTAGTTATAGACTCCTATTTCTAATATTATATTTTTTAATATACTTGTTAAAAGTTTGTTTTCTAAACAGATCGAAATACTTGTATTTTGGGAGTACGATGAGATGAGTAGCTGAGAATGTAGCTTACAGATATAGCATCTATTCCTTCCATTAGGAGGCTATAAAGATGATTCCCTTGTGTATTGATTCAAAACTCGAACAGTTTGAATACTTAATTTATAATAAATTTATAAATTAATTATTTATTGTTGAACCAATGGTATACAAATATAAAGATATAATTGGAGAAATAAACATAATATAACCTTGCTCCAATTATGTATTAAACTATTTGTAATGATTAAATCGGTGGACTGCTCGTTATTTTTTAAGTAAATTAATTATGTAACTTCAAGAGTGTAATTCCAGATTTTTAGTAGAATAATAATGGAATTAATAAATTATACAAATTAATTTAAGAGTTTAATTAATTATCATAATTTATTGAAGTTTGAATTACAGGTTCATAGTTCCCCAATTCTATCTCTTACAAACATTGTACTGGATATTACATTATTTCTGTTGCTGCACACTTTGTCTAAATAAATAGTTTATTTATATGTAATTAATAATTGTTATTAATTAATTAATTAATTTTTATTTATAATTAATTAATTTAAATTTATGGAGAGATAAGTTTATAATTTATTTAAATTTTGAATCTAAAAATATCTAACTATCAGATAATTAGATAAATAGAAATTAGGAAACTAACTAAAAACGAAACACTCTTTCTAGTGATCTTCTTTTTAATTATCTGCTTTTATATATATATATATATATATATATGAATTAATTAGATTAATTAATTTAAATCTATATATAATCACGTTTTTATTAAAAAAATGGGTCATGTTTTTTTTAGAAGTTCACATTTTCTAAGTTATATATATTAATTTGATTAATGTATTATTTATTAAATACTTTAATAAAATATATACTATATAGTTTAATAAAATATAAAAGAGATACACTATATATTATTTTTTACAGAGTCTCCATAATCTAAAGAGGAAAAAAAAAAGTCTTCCTATTTTTTTTTAGAACAAACTATTGCAATATCATGTGTTGAGAATATAGCAAGATCTAAAATGTGAGTTTTAAGAAATTATACATAATGCCCACATGTTCATCCAGTTGTGCTTGAAGTTTAGATTAGAAAATTGTGATTTAGAAGACATAAGAGCTAAGATTCGCCGATAAGCTATAAGATGTATTAGATCTATACTCTTTATATATTTACATTTGCGATGAATTAATTTATATATTTATATTTGCGATGAATTAATCATATGCACTCATACAGTCAATTATTTTGAGAAAATTTTTTGAATATTTCTGAGTCAATATTCAATTGTGAAAATCGGTTTAAAACCAACAATTGGTAATAGAGTAGTTATATAAGTATATAGTGTTAATTATTTGTATGCATGAGTGAGTATTACATTATTTTTTATATGTATTTGATGATGAATGGATGAGTTATCATATGATAGATGTATGTGGTTCATTAGGTTTTATTTTTTTGCATTTTATTTTGATTAGATCAAAAGATATACACCATAATTTTGGATACAGACTTTGTTGTATTTTTTTTCTTTTTCTTTGTAATGTAAAGAAGATAATGGAAATATTTCTGTTTGAAGGCAACCCTATGCCTCAAAGCAAAAAAAAAATGCTTTCTAAGTTAATACATTTCGATTAATACATTGAGATTTCCTCCGCTAATATACACATCTGATTATTTAGACGAACACGTGGCTTTTTAAGCTAACCTTCGTATAAATAACAATTTAATTATAATACAAGTCAATATAAGAGTTGACACAGTCTAAAAAGAAGGTAATACACTCTTTAAGTTTTTGTAAGTTAAGATACCGGACAAATAATTTAAGTTTTTGATTGTGTTTGACTGAGAAGTGATGGCCGGTCACGCATTATACATCATCCCCTTGTGGAAAATTTGAGTTTGAATCCTACCTTTTTTTTTTTATAATAATTATAATATTGATTTTGTATCTTCAAAAGAAAATTATAATAATTTTAATTCATGTTAATTACATATTTATCCCTTGTAGATTGATTTTTTTCCCTTACATTTAATTATATTATCGATTATGTTACAATAATCTCTTTAGATTTGGAAAGGGATAATACTTTTTAAATAATCACTACTATTTATTTACAGGACGTTTTGCCTATTGGAATAGGCAATAGCCATATACACTACACAATTTAAATCCACCACACAATATAAATCCACCCCTCTCGCACGTGACCTCTTCCCTAGTTGCTTTCCCTATTGTTGCGTGAAATTGAATCCTAATTTTTCGGTAAAAATGTAACGGTGAGGAGTTCATGGCAAGAAATTAAGTTATAACGAGATATATATGTATATAATAAGTTTCAAGAAATAAAATTGTAATTAGCTGTTATAATTTCCAAATTTGCTAGACCCGAATACAAGTATTAGGGCCTAATGGAAACGTAACAGCTTATTTTGGAATTTCAGAGTAAATTCTTTGAATATCTAAATCCTTAACCCAGTCAAAAAAAAAAAAAAATATGAATCCTTAACTATGGCTAAAAATGTCTTTTCCATTAAAGTTATGGCAGATTGATAATAATTTAATAAAAAAAGATAGGGAAAAAAAGGCCTATAACGTGTCATCTGTTATGCTGGCCACAAAGCCAATAAGATGGCAGAAAAGTAGTTCGTCACAGTTTTTATTTGTATATCTGATCTTTTTTAATTTCCCGGGGTCCATAAGAAAAAGAAAATAAAGTCAGTATTTGGTAAAATGTCTAACTCCATCAGGATTCCGTGATAATCTCATTGATCATCGTACAAATATAAGATTCGGAATTAGGTGGTAATAAGACACATAATGGACATTTGTCAAATTTAATTTAATTTAATTGGTTAGAGCTTTTATTTTTCTTCCCTAATACAAGTGACCAAATTTTATAAATTTTAACAGACGCAATCTTTTTATATGTTATGTGATCTCAGAGGTCAGACCCTGTGAAATGCAAAGCTGTATTGCATATTTTAGCGGGCCCCATTAAGGAAAATATTAAAGACGACATAAAAATGGAATTAATCAGATTTATCATAAATGAACCAACACAATTTTTTTTCTCGAGGGTGAAGGGTTGAGTTAAAAGAGTTCACATCAATGATAGGTATGAAGCCCACTATCCCTAAAACCATGGCTCCCCGATAACAAGACAAGTTATCAACAAAAATAATCAAATTTTTTTCAAAACAAAATTTTATATAAAACAACTATAAATATATTACATACAAAATGCAAAACAGAAAATGGACGTCGCGGTAAATAAAGTTAACAAACTTTCTGACTCATCTGAGGGTCAAACGGTTACGGACAAACTTCTTCGAGTGTGTGACCACAATTTAAATAGTACGAGTAACATAACTGTTTACTTACCCTTTTCTTGAAAATTGTCGACAAAGATATACGATGGATATTCTTTTATTTTACACAAGCTGTCATGACTCACAGGCTTGCTTTAAGGTTTTAGTATTTATTTATTTTTATGCTACTGATACCTAAGTTAAAGAGAGAATGGTGAAAGTGGCAGTAGATGTACGTACTCTCGCGAAGAACAAGAATCACATACTTGAGATCGAACGAAATAAATAACGTTTAAGTAGTTATTCACCTATAGCTTGCCATGTAAACAAGCGCCCAATTATGAGTTATACTAATTATAATTACAAAAAGTATTCAAAGAGAGAGAGAGGGGGGACAATCCTAGGCTTTGTTAGAGGGTATCCTACCCTATGTCCAAGACCTTTTTTTTTTTTTTTTTTTTTCCCCCCTCTTTACGGATAAATCACGTTTCACTTTTCTTTGATCATCCACTTGACCTTTGGGTCTAAGCTAAAAGGGTTTTAGTGGCAGACAGACTAGAATTAAAACTTGATGCAAGTGATTAGTCGCTGAATACTTGACCTCTCTCTAAATGCACAAAGGGAGAAAGAAACATGTGTTCAAACCATCCTTGGCAGCGTGGTCAACAATCTTTGACATCTCAACTAATGATGTAACATCAGAGAAAAATAAAAATTGTAACAGATAATAATTATGAGCTAGTGGAGGGATTGCCATAGAACGGGCAAATATCAAAATTGCTACGAAGCGAAAGAAGCTATATTTAAATGCAAAGATGAACTAGTTCAACCTTTAATGATAGGACCTTCCCAAAACACAAAATATGTAGAGAAATCAACAGCAATAATTTAAAGAATTTACATTGAAATGGTTCACTGGTTCTCATTTCATCATACAAGAGAAACGGCCAAAATTAATGTTTCTTCATAGAGCATGGGAGGCAAACTGACCAAAATGCACCAGAAACTTCTCGATCCTCCTAGTACAACCGCTTTCGACAGCAAGCTGCACCACAGTAGCAAGGCAACTTCTTTGTCTTTCCATCAGGACCAACAACGCTATCGAGTGCATAACCATAGTCATATGTAAGTTCCTGTTTGCAACATTGAACAGTCCTTTGTTATCTAATAAAGTCGATGACTGAAAAGGGTTTCTAAAAAGAAATTGAGAGCAAGGAAATCATTTTGATGGCTGAAACAATGATACAAGTTATTAGTTCCTACAAAATGGTAATAAATACACTTGGAAAACTAATTGAAAAAAGGAAACAATTAACTGAAACCTTCATAGTTACCAAAAGAGTCTCACCTGCAAAGGAGCTATGTTATCTGCAGCAAATAACACAACTCGAGCAAGTCTAGGGTCATGGTGAGAGTTCAAAATACACTGAAATAAGAGGTTAGGCTCACAACTATGATTGATGAATCTAGCAACATTGCCCGAGGAACCTGCATCAATGCAAAACTCAGGTACGCTCTCTGATTTCTTCGCATCTTTTCGATTAGCATGACTACGTGGGAGAGAAACGTTATGCATTCGCCTCTGTGGCAAAAGATAAGATACTTAAAACGAATGAACAAATCATAAACAATTCCATAATAATAAGAAAATATCTTAAAGCGAATCAACAGCCATACAGTAGCTAAACCTCACCATAGTAAAAATATTTCCTAGTTATGTCAATCCCGAAAAGAGTTAAGCATGATCTCCTCTACTATACATCAGGGCAAAGAGCACAGAGGAAGAAAGCAACAGCAAGAGCATAATACTACAGTCGGACACTTCCCATTTTAACCAAAAAATCTGCATTCAGCTGCAGGACCTCCTCCAATAAAAGAAAAGCCACAGGCGGGACTCACTTGGAAACCCCACAATTGTGAGGAAGGTCAGGCCACACAGCATTACATTTTTTTTTTTTTTGAAAAGGACCACACAGCATTACTTGTACTAGAATAGTAAGTAATTTTCACATGATGGAAATGGTACCTCTCGTCCACCTATCCCGTCAATAGTTTCCAAGCAGTCAATTTCGAATATGTAGTCATTCCCTGAGACATTGTCTAATTCATCACTCCTCTTAAGAACTCCAACGTATTCACATACAGGAGACCCTGGAAGAATATAGTCCCAAGACCTAACAGCCCAACCTTTTTCCAGAGTCCGATAAACCTGTTCAAAAAATTTACGTTACCACATCTAAAAACTGCAAGCTTAAGATTCCAAAAGGGTAGTTAGAAGCACCTCTAGTCGGTGCTTCATTTCACGCGTAGACGTACGGTTAATGCATTTAGGTCCACAGCCACAATTTGGTCCGCATTCAAAAACAACACCCATTGCCTCTATCAGTCTGAAAAGGGAGAAAATAATGGCGAATTTTGAAAATTCAATTTAATAAAAGAACTTAAAATTATTGGGATACAAAGGAGACAATGAAAGAATTAGGGAAATGTTTCAGATCAATAAACTAGTAACGTCTATGCATCTAGAAATCATTTGCAGTATTTTCTAAGTAAATAAATAAAAGTCCTATTTTTTCATTTTCCTCTTATGCTTTGAATCTATTGCTGCTGAAAGCTTGCTATGAATTGGCTGAAAATCGATACTCATATCTAACCTGCCACCATTTCGACTAACATAAGGAAAGTCGGAGCCATTACGTTCAGCACAGGAACAAGTCTTGGGATTGGTACAACCTTCTTCACAATTGCATCCAGGACCATTTGGTGGGATTTTAATATTACTCGCGACTTGAATAGATTTTACGTACGTAAAACCTACAAGAAGCCCACCCAAAAAAGAAATACGTAAAACTACAGATCAAAGGAATTGAAAACTGAAAAAACATCGTTTGGAAATATCTCATAACTTCGAAAGTCTCACCTTCTGGTGCTAAAGGTGGATCATCAATTACATTGGTAACAGGGATAGGTATATTTTCTTGACCATGACTAATGTCCTCGCAGACCAACCTAAGAAAATAACATACTTCAGTTAAGAGTAATAAACAGGGCATATACCAAAACCAAAGGCTTCTTTTATGTCATGTTTACTGATTTCATACCCAGGTAATACAGACTGAGCTTTATGCCCTTTCCGGCGTATAAAATGAACCTAAAAGTAAAATTAAGTTTCTCAATATTAGTCATGTATAAATCATGTATTTTTTTCGATAAGAATAAATCTTTCATACGTTTTAACTTGCAGTAACAAAAATGAATTTTTCCCCAAAATGTTTATATTTTTGTTTCCTTTCGCATTTGACAAAACTAAACGAGGCACAACAAAGGAGCAGAGTTACTAAGAACATGCTTGGATACAATTTCAACTTTTTTTTTTTTATAAAAATTGATAGCAAAAATAAATAAATTTCTTGTCTTGAAATTTTAAAAATAAGAAACTTGCTTGTTAACAGAGCAAATCACTTTTACTTTAAAAAATAAATAATAAAAAACCAAGATATTATAAAAGTTAATTAGAAAAGTACCATTTTAAAAGTCTAATAGAAAGTAACATGTCTAAAATTTTATATAGAAATTATCACATTTGAAAAGTTTATTTACAATTGCTATATGTTCTTTTAAAAAAAAAATTTGGAAGTGCAAATTTTTAACTTCCATTATTTTTATAAATTTTGTTTACAATTTTTTAAATAGAAAACAAAAATAATGTTACCAAGCATGTTCTCCAAAAAAAATTTGTAAATTTTATCCAAGCAGGCCGAGAGCATCTAGTTGTAAATGAGAGTTTCTGGTTTGAATTATTTGAATATTGAATTACATTAGCGTAAATTATGGAAAGGCCAGAAAAATTAAAACAATGATAACCCGATTTGTGACCAATTGGGGTTGCCCCGGAAGT
Organism: Parasponia andersonii; assembly: GCA_002914805.1. Taxonomy (NCBI): domain Eukaryota; kingdom Viridiplantae; phylum Streptophyta; class Magnoliopsida; order Rosales; family Cannabaceae; genus Trema; species Trema andersonii. The sequence goes on along the minus strand of JXTB01000190.1, from coordinate 675,782 downwards.
CGCTTCAATCGGTATTTAAAAACAGTAAATCCAGCAACACCTTTCTCTGCCCAGTATTGAACAACCTAAGCAGACACAAATTTAAATGATACGGAGCATTTTCAGCTGATTGGTAAGTTCATGGGATTTCACCCATCATAAAAAGCACCATAATTATGTACAAACACGAAATGCAGCATTACAAAACAAAATAACCAAGCAAGAGACTTCTATTGATGTTCACCGAGTTATGCTGTAAAAAATTGAATATGAAGAGAACAAAGAAAGAAAAGAGAACTAGGTGTTCTAGGGTAAAGTCCTAATTCATATTCAAAAGTGGATTAGTTTTGATAGATGCTAAGATAAATTGACATGATTTTATGAAGATGTTTCAGGAGCTTTTTATTTGTTCAGATTTGAGATATTATTATCCTCTTATATGGATATTTTCTAAGAGTGTTAAAATGAGGTCTTATATGCAAAATTGAGGGAGTTTTTGAGTTACTGTTTCATGTAGACTTAGTTAGAGTAAAACTGGCTGGTTTCATTGTTTTGGGACATAGTTTTAGGATGAAACCATTTATGTATCAATGGCTGAGTGAATCCCAAGAGAATCTACAAAATTCAAGGGATTTTTTAGCAAATAGAGGTAAGATTTTGCAGCTGGTTTTGAGAGTACCGGCCGCAGCAACTGGTTCTAAATAGAAACAGCTTGTCATTTGGCAAGGCTATCTCACTCCAATCATTGCAGAATATTCCTTGTCCCCTAGCTGCAATGATTGCTCTTTAATGCTATAAAGGGAACTAAAATTCCCTATGTGGGGGGGGGGGGAGGGGGAGACGTGAGCCTATCTCTTAAGCTTATTTTTCTGCTCTAAATCTATACATTCTTCTCTTTTGTTTCTGATTTCTAGTACTGATATTCCCAAAAAATTTACAGCCACTCACCCACTTAAAAATCCCTTCATTTGATAGCCTAAATATACTCTCTGAACATCTCATATACTAGTTTTGGTACCTAGCTTCATTACTACAGCCTTGTATTACCATTTTAATATCATACAATTTATCAACAAGTACCATCTTTTTTATGTTGCATTATATGGTCAGCTTATTTTTATGTATGCAATGACTACAGGATAAATCTACCTCTCGGGCTAAATGTCCTTAAGCTAAGTTCTCTTTTCTTTCCCTCTTTTCCTCCTGTTAATATATATATATATATATTACATGCTTTTAAAACAAATAGCTGATCATGTTATACTAAGGCACATATCTTTAGTACAATTACTAAAGTTTTGTGCCTAATGTATCCAATCAAGCTCATTTCAATGGTTGATCAAGTTTTTGGTCACTACTGATTACAACAACACTTTTACTTTTGAAAATAACCATCTATTCATAAGCATCCGATTCATTGCATTTGAAGAACTTTGTAAAGATTGAGCCATTTAAAGGCCCCATTCATTATGTTTGTGGAAGTTTTCTTTTGAGAATTTTTAAAAATATTATTTTTACTATTTGTTTGCTGTTATATTTAATTTTCAAGTCTATTAATTTCTTTAGTTATTGAACTATTTGTACATTGTCTAATTGTTCTAGTAATCTATCTAAATCATATATTCTAGAGTTTTATGTTCAGTTATATTATATTATGTTGTCTTAATGTTTGAGTAACAAATAGGTAATCACACATTTTCAGAAATCAAAATTTACCACAAACACTAGGTATTTGGTTTAGACTGGCCGACCTTATATAAACCATCATATGCGTAAACCTTACTAGAGTAACTAGCCAGACACTTGTGTCCACGAACAACTCTGATAGGTAAGGATTGCTCCATGTTATTCTGAAGAAAGATAAGAATACGGAATTACATCTAAAAAAATAACTAAGAACAAAAAATAACTATAACAATAGTAAATATTCATAGGACACACCTTAAGAGCCAAATTACCACGGCTCATTACTTGATCTTTAATTTGACGCTTATTACCAAGTAAGTTGTGTCCCCCTTGACCTGTTTATACAACTTCTTCCGAGTTATCAACATCATCTTCATATTGCCCAGACAACACAATTGCTAGTGCAAGTGGAAATTTTTGGCCTTTGTAATTTTTCTGCAGTGTTCAAAAGGATAGCATACGGATGAAATCTCTAAAAATGATCAAATCATATTCATAAAGGAAAAAGCAATATGAAAATTATTAAACCAATCGCATTCTAATATAGGCATTTGAACGGACTCTATAATGACACAACTAGCTGATGTCGTAATATCAATCCACGGAAAGTTCACAACCACTCCTAAGAATTCTGCACTATAATCTATATTGTTGTATGCTGACAAGAACAATAATGTTAATCTTAACTAAACATCAATATCAAATAAAAAGTCGAGCAAAATAAACTCCAAGGGGTGTTTAAAGATAGCTATTGAGTCCTTTTATAAGTAAAGTAGCCATTGATCGTTTGACAGAAATTTCAAAAAACACAGATCAAGTCAAGAAAAGAACAATACAATAAACAATCTCACAAAACAGATTGCAGCGCACCGCAATAATCAATTTTCAGCTTCTCTCAAGCCAAATTATTCTCAGTCCTACCGCAATACAGTTACATAGGAAAACTTTCAATCTAAGAGGCAGCTTTCCCTCAGTCCACGAAACTAAGAGCTTTTGGCATTAACTTGGGAAGTAATACTGCTCACAAAATCAAAGCTGAATGTGAAATTAAGTTTCCAGCTCTTTTGTGAGCAACAAAAGAGCAATAATAGAAATAATTGAAAGGAAAATATAGCGATGAAGTTACTGCTTTGCAATCATTGCAAAATAAAAATACCATAAGAATAAACAAGACGAGAACATTAATATATTCCTACAACTATTATGAGTATATATAGATGCAGTAGCAGTACCTTGCCATAAGAATTTCCTATATAATCAATTCCATTTAACCAATGCCCATGAAGTCCTACAGCTACCATCTCAGATCTGGAAAAAAATTGATGCCCCACCTTAATACCTGTATCATTATAAAATTAAGAAATTAACAATGGTTGGAACAAAGTTATATTGTATATGCAATTAAGAACAAAACCTATATCGCAGATTACAGAAAACTGTACAATATAATCCAAATGGCACAAATATAGTTGACCAACCAGGTAGATGACCAAACTTTCTTTCAGGGTGTATAGTTGACTTATTTCCCAACATCTGCCATAAACATATAAAAACAATGACTGCTCAAGAAAAACATAAAACTAGTGAACAAATAAGAATAAGTAAACAACACAGAACTGAAACGGAGTTAAATAGAGGGAGAGAGAACTTTTATTGGGGGCATTCTCTTGTCTGAAACGAATTCTACTATCATACATAGTCAAAATATACACAGAGAAATCCCAAAAATAAAAAATAATAAAAAGAAAAAGAAATAACACTTAGCTGCATGATGATTGCAAACATAATTTTTCTCCTTAAAATATGATCTAAAAAAGTAGAATAAAATGAGAAGCATAGGGAGGGCATGATTGCGAGTACGAGTACAAAATCAAACAATATTGTTTAAAACTGTTGATCGGCTGCTTTTTTTAAAAGGCAAAAAAAAGAGGGGGGGGGGGGTGAAGAAGAAGACAAACTTTTTACCAGCTGCCACCTTAGAAGTACTAACACTCATACTAGCAACGTGCCTTAGAAATTGCCTTCAGATCAGGTCGTTTGGAAGGCCTCTTAACATCAACATTACGTGCCCTGTCATTCTGTAAATAATTGAACCACTAGCATAAACAATGACGATGAAGTTCAAAACATGTTCATATACTTGATTACTTTCTTCTTCCATTTAGACAATGACCAATATAATGAGAAAATTATTACAGTCAATTTTCAAACTAGTCAAAGAATTTTTCGAGCACATACTAGACAACCCAAGTTGGAAAAATTTATCCTAACTTCAAAAAGGCCTAAGCATGCACTTGAAATGATTCAACAAGATATTTCCTAATTGTTGATTATTTCAGCCATAAAACCAAGTAGTCAATTACACTAATTAAATGTTATATGAATTCTGATATCAACATTATGTATCTCCAAAAAAAATCATCAATCTTTCTATAAATAACTTAAGGCTATATTTACTAATCCGTAAAGGAAATGAATTGAAAGGGAATGGAGAGGAATAAGAAACAATGAGTGGTCAAGGCTATATATTATTACTCCCTTTCATAAGTTTACACAGCAATTAATTGCACATGTAAGGGAATGCATTTCCCTTTCCTTCTCCTTTTCCCTTTCCCTATCAACTCCATTACGAATTAGTAAACATGTTCTTAATGTTTACCTAAAGAAAGCCACCCTATCATATAATTCAATGCCTCTCTTCTGTTCTCTATTCTTCTATGTAAGATAAGAGTTTCCACACACACACAAAAAAAAAAAAAAAAAAAAAAAAGGAAAAGAAAAAAGAAGAGCAAAAAATTCAAGGTCAATTGTCAATGCTGCCTTCTTTTCTTTTTCCATCTCTTTGTCTCTTCCTGCAGAGGGGCAATAGGCATTGTTAACCAAGTAATTGAAATCTTAGTTTCAGACTCATCATGCCAAGATAGGCAATATAAAAATCTTTAGTGACAACATAATCAACATTAATTCAGCGATTCTCCAATGACAGCCAAACATGGCATCAAACCATTTTATTTAGGGAAAACAACACAAAAAGAAAGGGAAGGATTGACCTCAGCCTTCGTCGTCTCGCTTCTCTTCTCCTCTTCCTGCGTGTGAGCAATAGGCACTGTTTGTTATAATTTGAACAAAAATCAATAATCCATCCACCACCCAAAACCAAAGAATACCTGAACAAACTCAAGAAAATGGAGATTAAAAAGCCTCAAAGTCTCTTTGACCTTCATACCATTCTCGTCAAATACAGAAGCAGAGGGAACCAGCCATTTAAGATCATCCTCGGCACTTTTTGCATCAAACGCAGACTTAACATCGTTGCCACTGTCTCTCGTCCTGGTTATTAATTTAGGTTTTTTGGGGAGAGTGGCTACTACTACTACACCTGTGTCCTGAGTGTGGCGGTTCCTTCTGCGATCACAACCATAATAAGCCCTTTTTTCTTTTCGAATTTTTTTAAGCCTTTGGCTAACTCTTATCTCACCACCCATTATAATCCGATTCCAAAATCCCAATTTTGCTTGAATTTAAAGACCCATTCTCTTCAACAACTGCAATCAAATAGAGTAACATTCTATATATATATATATATATATATATATATATATATATATATATAATCACACTAACACACAACACACAAAAGGTAGACCAACAATTGAAATTCCTTCAAAATTATTTAAAAAAAAAAAAAAAAAACAAAAGGGGAGAGGATGGAGTGGAGTGGAGTGAAGGTGTATAAATTAAAAACTCTGGTTTGGTCACTGGTGACGTGACGCTCTGAATTCTTGTATTCTGTTTCTTTGGGTTTATAAACCAACCATCACAACTTTGAAGACCGCAACGGCGGGAACCGAAATATGGGGCAACTAAAAAACCCTTTTCCAGTTTCGATTTTTCATTTATTATTATTATTTTTTATAAATATGAGACATAGGAGAATTTGAATTTTTAAATCTCAGCATTAAAACGTATCAGCCTTAATTAATGAGCATAAATTGGTATTTACAATAAATAAAAATGTTTTACCATTTTCAAATAAGGAATTAGTTTTTTCTTTTCTTTCTAGACCATGTTTAGAGTGATTATGCATTCTAATTCTATTTTTAGGTAAAATATTGTAACATTTTCTTTCATCAGTGTTTTATTTAGTTTTTTTTTTTTTTTCAAAATGAGAAAGGTTTAGGCTAAATAAATAAAATTTCTCTTAGGGAAAAAGGTGATTTAGTTTTGTTTTCTTTTGAATTAAGGGTGGGAATTAAAGGTAGGATGTGCTTACTAATTATCAGGGCAGAAGGGGTTACTAAGTTTTATATGTAAAATAATAAAAATTTATATTTTGCCCCACTAATTTTTTTTTCTTCTAATCATATCCCTATATAAAATATGAATTAGCATCTTTATTCATGTAATTAAGACTAACTTAAATTTTAAATTCAATTTTTTGAAATCAAAATTAAGACAAAAATGTGGAATTGGAAGATACTTACTTTTCTTATCATGTCTTTATTCAGAGGGCCCCAACCTTCGCAAAAATATGAAAATGACAACAAAACTAAATTAAATTATTTCATAGGATTGGTTATCCTTTCATATATTGTTTCAATGGCAATCATATTACTTCTCAGAAGAAAAAAAAATTACAATCAAATTCCATCTGTACGGGTAGTTTTAAATAGAAGATTTGTAATTTTGTTCGAGCATTATGCGCGGTATATTTCTTTTTCTTGAGGAAACTTATTTGTACTTTTTTGTATTCAATAGCACCTAAATCATCAAGTACTTAATGATATATCAGGGTGTTATTCTTTTTTTTTTTTAATACATTTTTTCCTCGTTTGCATCAATATTTTGAAAATTTGTTCAATTATTTTCTATAATAACTTTTTTCTCTCTATTTTCGGGGGATTTTTTGTTTTCATATATTTGCATTGGATTATTTTAGATATATGCTAATTAGTTTTTTTTTTTTTCAAATAAATGCTTAAAGTCGAAGCATAAAACAGGGACGGACGAAGGACTGAGTAGGGTCCATTGCCCCCTTTCAACTTTTTAGTTTTATTAGTTCTACTTATAAATTTTTTAAAAATTTAAGTTGTGCAAAATTATATATTTCAAATATGCGCCTATTTGCCCATTTGAAATTTATAACTTTTAAGTTTTCAAATTATTTAAGTTACGCCCCAATTTGATAATTGAAATTTTAGTTATATTTTTATTTTTGAATTTAAAATATCTAATTAATATAGAATGGTCGCACTTATTTTGATGTAAGATTTAAAAGAATAAAAAAATAACTATTTTATTTCTAAAATTAATACATTCTTTTTTACCAAAATTAACTTCAAGAACTTGATTAACTTTTGTTGTGCGGTTTAAAACTTATTTGTTGGTCAATGCTAAAAGAGAAAAGTTAGCGACCAAGTTGAACACGAGAATTTTCCTGATTGAAGTGTGACCTCCTCCAAATGAGTTAAGTACGACCAGTATAAAAAAGAAACTAGATCAAATTTCATCAAGTGGGTAATCTACAAAGAAAGGGAAACAAGTTTCTGAATGGAGATCGACGAATCATTCCATTTAAGTTATTACTCAATTATGTTGTTATTCGAATTATATTTTCGAATCAAACACTTACTCGTTTTCACAATTGGGAAATATCGAGTCACCTTCACCTATAAAAGGGGAACTCAGTATTGCTATCAGGGATTTTTCTTTTGGCTACACTCTATATCTCTCTCTCTGAACTCTCTTGAGACTTAACGAAATTCTTGTAATTCCTCAGAAAATAATAAAGAATAGTGGACGTAAGCTCATCTTTTTTGGGGCTGAACCACTATAAAATTCTTATCTTTTTATTTGCTTTGATTTGATCAACCATTTTCACACACACAATCCACATCTTGCAATTTTCTAAATTTATTGTTGATAAAACCTCCGTCAATAATTGGCGCTAAAATGATGGCTATTCCAGCAAAAAATTGTCAATTTCGCTTCATCAACAATGGCAAATACCAAAAATACTACTAGAAATACCGAAACTAGCCAAAACCAACCCCAAAGCACTGCTGCTACACTGGTAGATCCTGCTCAGGATCAGCCTGCTGTGATCGTACTAGAAAATATTATCCAGAGACAGTGATGAACCTTCAGCAAATCACTAATCAGATTATTGATTCTCTACGACGACTTGCTGAAGGACAGATGGTGACTCCACCACAGCATGAACGTCCCAGAGAACATCCTGCTCAACTACCTGAGAGAGGAATTCATATCCTAGAGAAAGGGAACCGCAACCAACACAGAGCCCAGCAGGAGCATCATGGAGATCGCGCCTCCAAGGGAAAAGGTAAGGTCGCAAACTTGCCTCTGGAATCTGGTGCTGAGAGTTCGAGCACTGATCGTGATCATGGACAACCTTCTTAGAGAGTAACTATCAATCGTGATTGTCTAAATAACGAGCAAAAACGTCAATCGAGAAGCGTCTTTGAAAGGATTAGTGGGGAGTCGAGACAAAATCCTGCAGACTTGAGACAACACCTAGAACAACGACGTAGTCATGAGCGATCCACATCGCATCATAACGACTAAAGTCGATCTCGTCGTACTATTACATTTGAATCATCATAAAGGTCGCAGCAGACCCAGCCTGACCAACCTGCCTTATATCATGATAACGAGCAAATGCCACCCTTACCACCAGTAAGAGAGAATGCTCTCCCTCCAAATGTCGATGTTCATAATTTGAGGATTGTATTAGATGCACTTGCTGGCTGGGATGATGAGCTCGCTGATGGGTATGGTCAATCATCATTCAGTGAGGAAGTTCGAGCTGCTACCTTACCCGCTGGAATCAAACCTCCCACCATAAACACTTTTGATGGGAAACTAATCCACAGAATCATATGGATCACTTCAGCGACCTGATGGAGCTTCATCGTGTCGATGATCTCGTACATTGCAATTATTTTGCTATAACTCTCACAGGAGCAACGAAGAAGTGGTTTCAAGGACTTAAGTCTGGTTCAATCTCGTATTGGCAACAATTTCAGACTGCATTCTTGAGGTAATTCTAGGCTACGAAGAATTTTATTGTTCCACTTGTTAGTCAGTCTGCTATTCGACAAGGTCTGGAGGAAACTCTACGATCTTACCTTAACCGCTTTACCTCAGAGTTGGCAAAGCTTAATAACCCACCTGAAGGGGGAGTTTTAACTCTAATGATGGCAGGGGTGCGACTAGAGACTAAACTCTGGGAAGAGTTACTTGAGCGAGAATACAGAACCCTTGAAGATTTCTATCGAAGAGTTGATCGATATCTGAGGGTGGAATCTTCATGCAAGAATCTTCACAAGACGAAAGGAAGAAAAGATGCTGCAAAAGATGCGACCATGACCAATAATAATAATAATAAAAAGTCAAACAAAAGAAGTAATGAACAATCGACTGAGAAGCAGCCTAAACAGAAAAAGCAAGAGATTCCAAGAGCTCCTATGAGATTCAACAACTAAACCGAACTGAACGCACCCATAGATCATATCTATGCGGTCACAAACCAGCAGGAACGATATCGTCAACCAGAATAGATAAAGTGGGATAGAGCGAGACGTGATCCCAACAAATTTTGCCAGTATCACAATGACATTGGACATGATACCAATAATTGCTATGTCTTGAAGGATGAAATTGAAAGATTAATTAAAGAAAGACGGCTGCGGCAGTACACCAGACAGAACAATGAAAGGGGAGAAGAAAACTGACAGCGACCACTAGAAGTTCAACGCAAAGTACGAACTATTTTTGGAGGACCACATGTTGGTGGAGATTCGAAGAGGGCATAAGATAGGTATGCACGAAAAGTTCGACAATAGTCGTTGACCAATGTCATGCATCTTGAGCAGCGACCACGAAATCTTCAACGGGTACTGGATATGGATATTACTTTCATGGAGCAGGATGCGAGGGAGGTCCATTACCCGCATAATGATGCGTTGGTCATAAAGATCAACTGTAGAAGCACACAGCTATGGCGAGTATTGATTGATAATGGAAGTGCTGTCGACATCCTATACTATGATGCCTTCAAGAAGATGGAGTTGAGTGAAAGTGACCTAAAGCCTGTTGTCACTCCACTCTACAGATTTGCTGGTAACAGCATAATGCCTAAGGGCATGATTGAGTTAATGGACAACGTTGGAATTTATCCTAGGTTTTCAATAACAATGACCTAATTCTTAGTTGTGGATTGCCTCTCTGCATTCAATGCTGTATTAGGAAGACCGACATTGAGGGAGCTTCGAGCAATTATTTCAATCTACCATCTCGCTATGAAATTCTTGACTCAACATGGAGTAAGCGAAGTGTGAGGCAACCAATATGATACGTGAACTTGTTATAATAATTCTTTAAAGCTCGCAGCAAAAGATGTAGCACCTCACACAGTGATAGTCCAGCTATAAGATGAAGCGTCAAAAGAAGCGTCAGGTGAGGCGTCAAGTAAAGCGTCAGGCAAAACGTCAATCGAAGACCTCGATCCTCGAGAAATCGATAGAGATCTCAAGACTGGACTTATAGAAGACTTGGAAGATTTGTCAATCGACAGGTCTTCGAAGGTTCTAAAAATTGGAGTGAAGTTTCAAGAACCCATGCGAGCTTCATTAGTTGCTTTTCTGAAATAAACTTGGATATCTTTGTATGGCGACATTCGGATATGGTGGGGATCGATCCAAATATCATGTGTCATCATCTAAATATAGATACAACAAAGAAGCATGTATGACAGAAAAGAAGAGCCATGAATCCAGAACGCTACGTCGCACTGAAAGAAAAGGTAGAGAAGTTATTCGAAATCGGATTTATCAGGGAATCTTTTTACCCGAACTGGCTTGCAAACCCAGTTTTAATAAAGAAACCCAACGAGAAGAGGAGAACTTACATCGATTTCACCGACCTCAACAAAGTATTCTCGAAGGACAGTTTTCCCCTTCCGAGAATCGAACACTTTGTAGATACGAGGTCGGGACATGAACTCTTAAGCTTTATGGACGCGTATTTTAGATACAATCAAATCCCTATATACGAGCTACATGAGGAGCATACCTCGTTCATCACTGATCAAGGATTAAACTGTTACAAAAAAAATGCCCTTTGGACTCATTAACAGAGGAGTAACTTATCAGCGTCTTGTCAATATGATATTTGCAAAACAAATTAGCAAGACAATAGAAGTATATGTTAATGATATGTTGGTAAAATCAAAGAAAGTTGAAGATCACGTCAGACACCTTGATGAGATGTTCAAAATTCTTCGAAAATATCAGATGAAACTGAACCCCCAGAAGTGTACATTCAGAGTAGGATCCGAAAAATTCCTGGGGTTCATGATCAATAAGCAAGACATCGAAGCTAACCCTCTGAAGATATAAGCACTAATTGATATGCAGTCCCCTCGTATACCCAAAGATGTACAGAGCCTAGCGGGAAGAGTGGTTGCACTGAGTCGATTTGTATCTAGGTCAACCGATAAATGCCAACCGTTCTTCGAAGTATTGAAGGGTTCGAAAAGGTTCAAGTGGATGGAAGAATACGAGCAGGCGTTCCAAGAATTAAAAACACACTTGAGTTCTCCTCCACTTTTGTCGAAACCAAACCCGGGGGAAGAGTTATACTTGTATCTCGCTGTTTCAAAGTATGCGACAAGTGCTGCATTAATTCGAGAAGAAAAAGTACAACGACCTGTATATTATGTAAGTAAAAGATTACTTGATGCCGAAACAAGATATCCAGAGATGGAAAAGTTGGCATTAGCACTCATTGTCACGTCCAGAAAGCTTCGACTTTATTTTCATACACACTCCATCAAAGTTTTTACGAATTTTCCATTGAAGTAAGTTCTACAAAAACCTGAGACCTCAAGACGATTACTTAAGTGGACATCTATTCAAGCAAAGTTTAAAAAATGTACATACACCTAATTTTCTATATTATATATCTCTTAGAGAATTTGATACAATTTACGAGGAAAAATGAGGAAACGAAACTAGAATACAATCAAAGCCTCGTCAATAAAAGAATCAAATCATATCACTATTAAAAATTTCCCATATATCACACTAAAAATGTTCTTATTTAGCCTTAAAATTTGATAATCCAATTATGGAAATAAACACATATTATTTCTTCGAATTGTGAATTTACATTAAATATGAAAATAGTCCTGACTCAAGAAATTAGCCTTTAAGATTCCCATCTCCTGAGAAGTAAGTGGAGCCTAGAATGGAAAATATTTTACATCTGAAATGTAAAATATTATAAATGTATACTGTTTATATTTTACATCTGAAATGTGTACTCTATTTGTAAAAATTTATATTGTAAATACATATCACTTATATTTTGCAATGAACTGTGTACCATAAAACATGTATTTTGAAAAAAAAAAAAAAAACCCAGATATTTATGAAAATAAGTTATAAAGATAGATATTGGGTATAAATTTTTCAAAAAAGAAAAGAAAAGAAAAACAATCACGAGCTAATTCCTCAGATTCGTGGTGGTGAATAGGAATGATTATGGGGCGGATCATGGACAATTTTTTAATTGCCATCTCCATCTCCAAAAGCCAATCATAATATCATACTTGTCCTATTAATCATTCTTTTGGATGCGATAACGATATAGGTATTAACCAATGGATAACGGGGAAAACCATAGTTACCCATTATCCATTGATAATAATAAAATATTAAAAAAATTATGATGAAATTATTAAATTTTTTTTATAATCAACAAAATATAAAGCATAACAATATACTAATTATTTTTAAACTCTAAACTTCAAATATATAAATACATACGACTCTCTAATTTCATTATTTTACGAAAAATATAAAAATATAAATGATATATAATTAAATAGATATTTATGTATATAATAATTTTTCTAGGTAAATATATATATCAAAACAAGTATGTTGTGTATCATGTTAATCTGTACCATACCAACATACCTATATATTAACCATACGATAACAGTTTTTTCTATCTTCATTTAGATCCGATATCCACCTATACCCTTATACGTCGTTATACTGCCATCCTTAAAAATAGACAAGTCATACTATAGTCTATTATAGAATCATATCCTTAAAATTGAAAAACATGGTACAACTTTATGGGGATACGAGTTAAAGTGGAGGGCAGATAAAACACACGTGAAAGTAAAAATAGGAGAGAATCTCATAGGTGGCTCACCAACACAAACACTCTTCCCTGTGCCCTTCCTATCATTACCTTCACATGTTCCTCCTTAATCATTCTCTCTCTTCATTTTTTTTTTTAAATATTTGTTTCTTATTGTGCAGACAGTTCCTGATATTGCTGTCCAGTTCTCAAATAACTCCTATATTTTTTAAGTTTTAACTAACAACTCCAAATATCTGAGCAATTGATAGAAATCTCATTCATTGCCTTTTCTTTTTCTTTTTTTTTTTCCTTTCGATTTTTAGTTAAATTTCCGAGGAAGGAAATATATACATAAAAAAATATGGAATTAATTCCAAAATTTAATTATGAATTGAAATTGAAGAAACGTACGCTATCTTAAATTTTGGGTGATCTCAATTGTTAATGCGTGTGATATGGACTATGCAGAGTGAAAACAACATTTGAACAACGTATTTCTACATATATCTATTTATATTGCTTATATACCCACATATAGAGCCCAATAGTATACACATGTAATATCATATTGCAGCAAATAATTGGCGTTATTTAAATATGTACACATTTATCCGGGTGAGGCTCGAGTATGACAAAGTTATAGCCAGGTAGCTATTACATATTATTGGTTCATATACTATGTATATGCGTATATACAATTAATAATAGGTGTTTGCGTGTAAAATGGAAATCGAGATGTGACTTTCAGGAAATGCGATTGTCCCTTTCCCCATATTTCCTTCAAAATATATATATAACAACTAATTAAGGCAGTAACCAATAACCACCCAATGACCACCCCAACCCAACAATTCATACGAAAGAGATATGAATAGTGAATACGTACGGAAGCACATTTACATGCAAATGCAGTTGAGCTGTCAAATTATGTCATGGTACCGTATATAGTACAGTAGATACCAAAACTAACACATGTCCAAGTTTGTTTAGGTCACTTGACCTTTAGAGTTAGGCACAATTATGTCATACTATTTTCTTTCGTTTTTACTAGTTCAGAGAATAAACATTCTACCATTGACTGTACTGCTATATCACTCCAAAACTGTGTGACTCGAATATAGTACTATTGGCGCCATTATTTTGTACTTTCCTATTGCTATATGGTATAATATACATACACTCATCCAATCATCCATGTATTTATCTTGTTCCACGTTCATCACTTTAATTTGTTAATTACGAGTTTATTTGATCAATTTAAACACACGACGACACGATAAATTGTGTATTGAGATTGAATTGAGGCCCCATTATAATATTATACATATTTCTATGTTAGTAATTTATGCTGCTGAATAATATTATTGTTGGAACAAATTTCTCACCAGCCGTCCACGTGTCTCGAACTGCTGATACTGTATTCTCCAACTATCCACGTGTCCTCGCTATCCCAAAGTACTCTGAACTCCAAACAAGGTCGGAGAGGCGGGGGTGGCTACCTGCAGAGACTCTCCGATGCTTAAGTCAGTGGTTTATCTTTGATATAAGGTAACAAGGAAAAAATTTCAGTATGAGTATATCTTTTTTTTTTGGTAAGCATACATGCCCCTCTTGGGAACGCATGACTCTTATATAAATAGTCCTGATATTATGAACCATGCCGGTCTCAATCTCAGAACTGAATACCTTTTTCTTCGAAACCTTTTTCAGAAGTCACGGGTCGAGATTTCCGTAATCTCCTCTGTATCGCCGTAGCCTAATTTCCGCTGCCTCCTGCGGCTTGAATCTGTCAGGGGTGAGATTTGAGTAAATCGCCGTTCTGTCAGAACGGCTTGTCCCTTGCGCACGCCTACCCAGGATTGCATTAAATACTCTGTCTGGGTCTGGAATCGTGAGTTGCTTTCCATTGTATTCAGACGGAGGACCCTTGAGGCTTCCGACCCCTTCAATTATCGAGGTAAGGGCCATTGTACTCAGGTGGAAGACCCTTGGGGGTTCTGACCCCTTAGCTGTCAAGGTAAGGGTCGGACTGGGCCGGGCCTGTCCAGGGTCTGTGATGGGCCTGACCCTAACCTTGGGAAGCCCAATAACCGATTTGGTATCACGTGCGACCCGCGTGGCCTTTAGCTAATCATTCTCGACAGCTATCAGATGGTGGGCCCCGTTTGTGACCTGTTCTGCCACTTAATCGTCCACGTGGTGTACGATTTGGGAATGAGTCCCACAATTATACTTTGTTGATCTAAAAGTGAGATTTTATGGACATATGCTTATATTCTTAGGCACCAATTTAATTACATATTCCTGATTAAAACTCATATTGCATGGTAATAAAAGGTTTACTTCACGTCGTAGCTGAACAATTAATTTTATATAACGCCACGAGATTGGAGAAATGGGAATAAGTTCTGTCTCCTTGTTTTTCTCTATTCAGAAAATTACAGAATTTATAACTAGCAACCAAAAGATTGTTTTATATATATATATGGCACTAATCCAGTACGTATTTTTTTTTTCTTACTTATGCATAAATATCAATTTGACTAATAAAAATTTAGTATATACATTTTTTTATTGTAAAAGTAAGAAAAAGAAAAAAACATTAATGATGCACGATTTTTATATATTTTATTATACCATTAGATAACGATCCAATGCTAAAAAAAAAACATACTCATGGATAAAAAAAAATTCCTATTACATTGACAACCATATATATATATATATATTTTTCATTTCCAAGAAAAAAACAGAGACTTGCTGCTACGCCTTGCGAGTTGCAACTGCATATATTCGACTTTAATTATATTTTGTCGGTTTTAAATAATGATTTTTAAAAAAATATGCATACGGATGGAAAAAAAAAAAGAAGAAAAAATAGCCAAAAAAAAAAAAAAAAAAAAAAGAGGGAAGGTCCGCAATCGCATACCCAAATCCGAATCAGCCTCGCCAATTATAATTGACAGTTTGGCAATTAATTTTGCGTAAGGGAATATCTTTGATTTTTCAAAGAAAGTTTAAAAGTACGTTAGATGGGCATTTGTGTAATTTGAAAGGACAGAGTGTGTGCGAAGTCCGAACCGAAATATCATGGCGAACAAAATAGCGGACACGCGTCAGACGTAAGAAGGGATTATGAAAATGGATGAGTGAGGATATCATTTTCTAGTCGCCTCGCCAAACAGATATATAAATATAAAAATGTAGATAGGCCAACTAACGTGCACTATGATTATTATGATTGCCGCCGCGTAATCCATGATACAGCTAGGCTTTCACAAGAGATGAGAGGCCCCGTCCATTCACGGTCCAACACGTGTCTGAAGGAGGTAATGCCCCTAAAGTGAGTGGGGAGATAACATTGTGGTTCGGCAGCAGAGGATTAGGTCTCGGCGGAAACAATTTGAACAGCGCACGTATCTCGAGTCATCAAGCTTAAGAGATAAGAGACTTCCAAAAAGAGTAACCAAACTCTCCTGTTAGCTATTTCCGTTCGTCTCTCTATACTACAAAATAATTTTTACGTAAACACACCTTCCTTTAAAAAAAAAAAGTTAATAACCGTTTCGGTTTCAATGACTAAATCATGCCCTGTCACTCCATTGAGGACATTTCCGTCATTTCACTATTGAAGTTTTTATTTATTTATTTTTCAAAACTAACTCTCCTAATCTATCTAGGCTTCCTGCCAGCGTGGCACCGAGATCGGGGTAATTGGTATCCAAAACGCAACGCAAGCGCTGGGGAGTGGGAGTAGACTTGCGAGGCCTGCCCGTCTTCTCTTTTAGCGGTTTTACTCAGACCACACAACAGATTTGGAAATTGGAAGGACTTTTAACGCCGTTAAGCGGTTTTAAGGCCACATTCTGTAATCTAGCTCTTTTCTCGTGTTTTTAGGAGACCCCCAATCTGCTATATATATATATATTGCATTTTTTAAATTTAAAAGAAAAAGACATTATTCGTTTTATTTTTTATAATTGTTATTCTAGCACATATAGACGATACAACCGTCCATTATTTTCCTCCGTTTGTTCAACAAGCCTAAATCAATCAATCTCTCTCTCTCTCTCTCTCTATCTGGCGAGGGCTTTGAAATCTCGCCGGTGAATCGCGGTGGCTCGCCGTGAATTCCATTGATTCCGACGGAAAGCTTGTGAATAATTCGGCGGAGGTGAAGAGCAAGAAAGAAAGAGAGAAAGAAAGGATAGCGAGAAAGAAAGAGAGACTTGTAGCTTGTCAGCATAATTTGTAATTAAGAAAAAAAAAAAAAAGGGAAGAGAGGGAAGAGAATGAAAGTAAAAAGAAAATAAAGAGGAAATTCAAAAAAAAAAAAAAAGAGAGAGAAGGAGAAGGAGAAGGAGAGGGAGAAGGGGTTTTTGGAGAGAGAGAGAGAGAGAGGTTATAAGACATAACGTGCAATGCAGGGAAAAAAGGCATCAAAGAAGCTTTGGAGGGTCTTAGACGGCACAGATGCCTAGATGTACATGATCCCTTCCCTTCCTTTGTTCAATTTCCTTGCCGTATGCCGTAATTTATTCTTTCTTCTTCTTCTTCTTCCTTTCTTTTTAAATTCTCTCCCTCTCTCTCTCTCTCTCTCTCTCTCTCTCTCTCCCTCCCCAACTGTGATGTGATTTTAAAGCTTTGGGCTCCCTGATCCTCTGATCGCTTCGCCGTCGAGTTTGGACTTTGGCTTTGGCCTACTTCAGAGGTAATTCTCTTTCTTTTCCTTTTTTTTTTTTTGGGGGGGGGGGGGAATTAATTATGTTAATTAAAATTTGGCAAATCAACTAAAAACTTGTATTTGTGGTGTCCTAGTTGGTTGTGATCTTGCTGATCTTCTAGATTTTAGGCAATGGAGATTTGGCTTTCAAACAGATTTTTACTATTTTATTCTCATGCTTGAATTGTCTATATGCGACATCTTAAGCTTATTCACTACTCATATATTTCTTTTCCTCTCAATTTCGTTCAGTTCTTTTCATTTCTTTTTTTTGTTGTTTTGGCAGTAATTCTTCTGTGCTATATGCATGTCGCCCTTTTTTTTTTTTTTTCTTAATTTTTATTTTTTGGATAGAATTTGAAGTTGTTAAGTTTTGATTAATATTATTTTTTTTCATTTGCAGTTTTTTTATTTTTTATTTTTCCTTTTTTTGCGGGACGGAGAATTTCGAGGTTTTAAGTAGAAGGCCGTGTGGACGCCTGCGTTTGTTGATGATGGAAATTCTTTGAAAGATTTTGGGTTTTAGCAATTAGGGTTGGGATTTAAGCTTTGATCATGCCTTCTGAACTAAGGGACCTCCAGGGTTTGTCTTCTTCCTCATACTTCTCTGAGGATTCATGCTTCCCTAACGAGGTATTTACTGCTATAGAATTTCCTTCTTCTGCTGAGCAATATAGTTATAGTATCATCTTGATTGTTGTTGAAATAATGCATTGTCATGATGTTGTTATTATATACGGAAAACAAGACTTTATGAATTTTTTTTCCTTCCCTCCCTCTCTTTCTTTCTGGTCATTGTTTAGTATTCTAGTTGTTGCCCTCATACTTTCTGTTTCGAAAAACTTTCTTGCAGAGGCAGATTGGTTTCTGGAAATCGGACAACATGCTCGATAACTATGGTTTGTAACACCATTCTGTTGTTAAATACTTTGATCGTATTGTTTTTCGGTTTGTAAAGAGCATGCAACTGCTGTTGGTTTTGTTTCCAGTTGTGATGAGTTATTTGAAAACTATTGTTACTAAAAAGTAACAGAATAAAGTTATAATGTTTTTCTATATAGCAGCATATTTTTGAGAAAGAGAGAGAGAGAGAGGGAGAGTTGGNAACTCGGAAAATAAAAACTTACTAGAAACTAATGGAAATAGGAAACTTAAATCTAGTTACCCAAAATTAAATAACAACTAATAATAAATCTAAATGGATTCTAAATAATAATAATAAGAATATAATTTCCTAATATATTTATTTCATGTCTACATCCGGGGGTAGCTGTAAATTTTGGTTTGCATGGTAGTAACTGAATATATGGAATAGTTCAAGTATTTAGTTTTGTAAAGGTTTAAAGCAATAAATCTTTCTAGGCCCCGCATTGTAAATTTATGAAATTTGATCCGAGTTATTACTTTGAAATATCTAAGAGCATCAAGTTCATGCATTTAAGAAATAGTGGTTTGAGCATCAGATAGTGTTTTGTCATGACCATGCTGCCAGAAGAATATAACGTCTCCTTAGACCTTCCCAACACCTTACAGAAAAGTTCTTCTTCTTTTGGTTTAGTTTTACATTATTTCTAACATGATAACACATTTTCTTATTTAAGTTAAGAAAACTTGAACAGGTTGTCAGAATATGGCTTCTTAATTATGAGTTTCCATAAGAATTGATACAGTGGTACAGTGCATTTAGTGGTACTTAGGTGCTAAGCTCTGAGATATAAACATACACAGTGTCAAATTACTCTCTGGCTTTATAAATGCTATATTATCATTATGATTGCTAAATTTGCTGTCATTAAGGAGTAAAGGCTGATTAATTGGTCATGAACAGCCAATGGCAAGTCAAGTGCGTCATCATCTGTGGATAAACTCGTACAAGTTGAACATCACAACGTGAGGCCCATGGAACGACTTGAGTCTCTCCTAATGCAGGATCAGAAAGTGAGCTGTACCTTAAATAGACATGCTGTTGGAGTGGAGGGAGCATCTAGTCACTCATTACCTTCATTGAAACCTGTAGACCATCGTCCAGTTGTGCAATCTAGTACAAAGGCAGAAGCAGCGTCATATTTTGCAGGAAATGGCAAATTCAATGTAATGGGTTCTCAGTACGAGAGTAGCCTTTTCTCCAGTTCATTGTCTGAGTTGTTTAGTCGGAAGTGTAAGTTGTCTCCTCAATTCTCATCTAATACACACACACACACAGATATATAAAACTGGTACAAGCTTATGTGTGGACCATTAATAGTGCAATACCGCTATTTGTTGATTCAGTTTATGATACTGCTTGCTGATTGCAGGATAAAGCCATTTTGTTTGACAATTACTTTTTTGGTGCAGTGAGGTTGTCATCGAACGATGGTCTATATGGACATTCAGTTGATACTGTTGCTTCACACTATGAGGAAGAGGAAATAATTGAATCCCTTGAAGAAATAGAGGCTCAAACCATTGGGAACCTTCTACCTGATGACGATGACTTGCTTTCTGGAGTTACTGATGGGCTTGATTATAATAACCAATCGAATGGTGCAGATGATTTGGAGGAGTTGGACCTTTTTAGCAGTGTTGGAGGGATGGATTTGGAAGATGATGGTTTATCTGCTGGACAAAAAAGTTGTGAATTTCCTGGAGGAGTTTCTAATGGTCAGTTAGGGCTGTCTAATGGTTCAGTAGTTGGAGAACATCCTCATGGAGAACACCCCTCTAGGACACTGTTTGTGAGAAATATAAACAGCAATGTTGAAGATTCTGAGTTGAGAACCCTATTTGAGGTGTGCTTTTTTCTATTTCCTTATATTTTTCAGTGTTTAATATCAAGATAATTGTTACATATTATTTAATTTCTGTCGTTTGCTAAGTCACATATCTTGAATGTGCAGCAATATGGAGACATTCGTACGCTTTATAGTGCCTGCAAGCATCGTGGTTTTGTCATGATCTCCTATTATGATCTCAGAGCAGCTCAAAATGCAATGAAAGCACTCCAGAACAGGCCATTGAGGCGTCGGAAGCTCGACATACATTACTCAATTCCAAAGGTGAGTGTCTCCATTTATGTCTTTCCTGTACTCGGCATTTTTTTATAATTTTATTACAATAATTATGTACTGGTCATCTTTAATTCAGACTATGCAATACTTGGAACTTGTTTTAACTTTTACAATTTTTTTTTATCAGGAGAATCCCTCTGAAAAAGATGTTAATCAGGGTACTCTTGTAGTATTTAATTTTGAGTCTTCTGTTCCAAATGATGAACTTTGTCAAACTTTTGGTGTTTATGGAGAAATCAAGGAGGTGCGCTTGTGTGTCATTTTTATTGGCTTTACACTGCAAATATATTGGGGTGCTTCTATTGCAAGGTCAGTTTTGTCACTTTTGTTGCTGGATTGCAGATTCGTGAAACCCCTCACAGAAGTCAACACAAATTTATCGAATTTTATGATATTAGAGCTGCGGAGACTGCTCTTCGTGCATTGAACAGAAGTGATATTGCTGGAAAGGAAATTAAGCTAGAGCCAAGTCGTCCTGGGGGCACGAGACGGTAGTATTTTCCAAGTCCAATCTCTATGCGTGCTTGTGATCCTTATTTTCATGCTTGTCATTTATTCTAGTTCTTAATCAAATGGTAATCCAACTATTTTGGCCTTGTTGGGTCAGAGATGTGATTTTTAATTGCAACTTATTTGAAGTGAAGCAAAGAAGATGTAACTTATTGCTGCTAGATAACACCAAGCAAGAATTCCAAATATACATTTTAATTGCTGCTTGTGATCCATTATTCATTTCTTTTTTCTTGTTCTGTTTAAACTGTAGTTCGGGGCTTCTATTACCTACTGAGTCGGAGCAAGATGAATGCAGTGTTTTTTTGCAGCAGAGTAGCCCTCCTACTAATTCAACCACTGGTTTTTCTGGTATTTTTTTTCCATTTGTTAAAATCATACTTGAGTCAATTTATGAGTACACAAGTTATGTTTACCTTGTCTCACAAAAATCCTCACTCGTTCAGTTCCACATGGAGCAATTATATCTAGTGCCATGGATAGTGGAACTACTATAGCTGTACAAAGTTCGACACAAACTCCTTCCCTGGAAACTGCATTTCATCACGGGATCTCTTCCAGTGTTCCGAACAGCTTATCCTCTCTGGTTAGAATTGAATCTCTTGGCAATCAATCTGGCCTTTTAGAGTCCAATCATTCACCAGGGCCGCTGAAATTTGACATCCATGGAACATCAGCTTTTCATCCTCATTCACTTCCAGAGTATTATGATGGTTTAGCCAATGGTATCCATTGCAATTCTCCGGGCTCATTGTCTTCTGGCATCAATCCTAGAGCTCCAGAAAGAATTGACAACAGACAATTTTCCCGAGTAAACTCAAACCCAATGGAACTCAATGAAAGTGGTAAGTTCTATTATTACTTCTTCAAAAAATTTTTCTTGTTGCTATACGCGTTTCAGTTTTCTTTTTTTTACACCTGACCTATTGTGCGTGTTAGGTTAGAAAGACAGAAAAATCGAGTCCCAACTAATTAGTTTATGCTTCCATTGCCATTTAGATGAACAGTTCAGAGTCTCCTATCAAGTCACCCTTTTAGGGAGTTTAGATGCTTCCCGAGTTTAGATGCTTCCCTGATCATGGTTTTATGCCTACACATTACACATGAAATTCTAAGCTATCCATAAACCAGCAAATCCTGTCCATGGTTTCAAATCTTTTGAATGCTTCGTTTGTAAGTTGAGTGGGTTTGGCATTATGCACATTAGATGGTTGAACTGAGTTTTCAGAAGTAGAAAAGCATAATTTGTTGAGTTCGACCTTTTTATTTCATTTATTTTCTGTTATCTTAACTGATTACTTTTTTCTTCTCTTCCTCAGTTTTTGGATCTGCTGGTAGTGGTAGCTCACTTCCCGGACATCAATTTACTTGGAGCAACAACTCATATCACCCTCAACCTAGAGGCATGATGTGGCCAAACTCACCAACGTTTGTGAACGGAATTTGTGCAGCTCACCCTCAACAACGGGTTCATGGACTGCCTAGGGCACCATCTCACATGTTGAACCCAGGTTTACCCTTGAGTAATCACCCAGTGGGATCAGCACCAGTGGCTAATCCTTCTCTCTGGGATAGGCGACACTCCTTTGCAGGGGAATCCCCCGAGGCTTCTGGATTTCATAATGGTTCCCTTGGGAGTATGAGAATTTCAAACTCACCTCATTCTTTAGAATTTGTTTCCCATAACATCTTTCCTCATGTTGGTGGAAACTGCATTGACTTGCCAATTCCTTCAAAAAGTGGACTCCACTCCCATCATCAGAGGTGCATGCTGTTTCCTGGCCGAGGCCAAATGATGCCAATTATGAATTCATTTGATCCTCCGAGTGAACGTGCTAGAAGTCGTAGAAATGAAGGCAATGCTAATCAGCTTGACAACAAGAAACAATATGAACTTGATGTTGACCGCATAATGAGAGGAGAAGACAACCGAACAACACTAATGATTAAAAACATTCCTAACAAGTAAGTATCTTCTCACCCCTATTCTGGGAGAATCCCTGAAAAGGTTAGAAGTATGTCATATTTCTTACCAGAGAGTTTAATATTGCTTAATACCAAATTGATGGAAGTATTGACTTGGTCCTTATGAGATGACATACTGATGGAACTGTGGGGTTTTTGACAAACTTGAGATTTTTCAAGTTGCAAGTGATTGGGAAAAATAATAGCATGGTTGCATGCAATCATGGTTTGAAATTTTCAATTTATATGAACTAGGAGGTAGATATGCATCATGTGACATAACTGCCATGGCGAAGCCAGATAAAATAAATCGTATTAACATGTAACGGTTTCTCTCTGATTCTCTTCTTGTCAAGAAAATGATTTTGTGGTTTAATTTGGTAATAATTTAGGTATACTTCAAAGATGCTTTTGGCTGCCATTGACGAATGCCATCGAGGAACTTATGATTTCATTTATCTACCAATTGATTTTAAGGCAAGTTCTTATTCTTGTTTGGATCTGCTCCTATTAATATTGTAGCTAAACGGTGAAAGTAGAGGAAGAATTGAACTTTCGATGTTGGTGGTTGAAAACTGAGCTTGATATGCTATTCTAGTTTGAAGTTCCTATGAGTATTAACATGGCCATTATATTTGTCACAGAATAAATGCAATGTGGGGTATGCATTCATCAACATGACGGATCCAAGCCTGATTATTCCTTTCTATCAGGTTTATTTCCTACTAGCTCATAAATGCTAAAAGATTTGTAAGGAACTTAGACTAAGTGAATGTTCGTATTTTGGCAGTCATTTAATGGAAAGAAATGGGAGAAATTCAATAGCGAAAAGGTTGCATCATTAGCATATGCTCGCATTCAGGGTAAATCTGCTCTGATTGCACATTTCCAAAATTCAAGCTTGATGAATGAGGATAAGCGATGCCGACCCATTCTCTTCAACACAGACGGGCCCAATGCCGGTGATCAGGTATCAAACCTCATTCAAATAACTTGTTTTCGCTCCTTGTTCAAAAACTTCATCACATTTATTCGAAGAGATCAATCCTCTTTTGATATTATTTGCTGTATAGGTGCCCTTTCCAATGGGGGTTAATGTTCGCACTAGACCTGGAAAAGCTCGAACAACTGCATACGAGGAGATCCATCATGGAAGCCCACCAAATTTGGGACATGGGGACGATTCTTCTCAAGGGGAGATATCTGGTTCTGTGAAGGAGTCGGATTAAGCAAAGCCACTTATTTTTTGTGGGCACTAACCTTATAGGACTAAGTACTAATCTGCGTCCTCCCCAACACCTGGTGGCATACATACATACATACTGCTATCAAAAGGGGGGGCAAACCGAATTTCTTTTGGTGGCTGATTAAATTTTTAGAGGAACACTTGGCCAACTGTGCCAAGTCGTTTTCCAATTTTGTCGAGATATTTCTTACTGAAATCTGAATTGGTTAGAGGAATCCTTAGCCAATCCTAATTGGTTTACCAGTTTTCTTGAGATTTCTCTCGTAGAAATTCTGGAATGGTTAGACGGAAAAAGAAAATTAAAAAAAAAAAAGAAAGGGTGAATCGGACAGCTTCAAAAATTTTGGAAGGACTTGAGAGTACCGAATACATTAAGCGGGAAAAAAAAAAAAAAAAGTTTAACATGTATAGGAGTTCAATTATTGAAGAGATTGTTTGCGGCAGTTTGAGGCGGCCGGCTTAACTGCTGTGTTGTTTTCCGTTTCTGGTTTTGTATATTTTTTATTTTATTTTTTTCTATTGTCGGGCATGGGCATGAAGCCCATCTATAATTCGCTCAGATGGTGAGTGAGCGAGCTCTTCTTAAGAATTTTCAAACTATGAACCTCTTGTACTTTGGTGGTTAAGACATTTGGGTGTTTGAAACTGGTTTGTGTCACCTGCAGACATTTGATGTCCTAATTTGCAGTTTTATCTGCGAGCAATACATTTTTCTACAATGGTATCGACGGACTAGAGACATTTGGGTGGAACTGCATGCAACCAGAGGGATCTTACAAATGGAAAAATTCAAACATATGTATTATTATTTGCTACATTAATTCCTAAAAACTGGGACCTTATATTCGCAGAGCAACAAAATTTACAGGTCCAGAACTTGTTAGAATGCCCCCTGATTTTATTTAATTTTTCTCAACTATTACGAGCACAGACACACATATATGCACAACTCCAAAACTACGACCATAAATTCGCAGAGCAACCAATAACTCTTTACCAAATGCAATTTCTCACTAAATTGTAAGACTGGTTTATCAAAGGTCACGTTTAGTTAACCAGTCCTGAACTAAAAAGCTTAGAGTCACAGGTTCGTCAGGAAACTTCTGAGTTTATCTTCAAAACAGTGTTTTGGGAATTCTGAAACACCTGAGAGAAAGTTTACATCAGAACTAAACGAGCTTTGGCATTTACAACACTGAATGTCCTTGTCAACCTGTTATCTTGAAAACCTCATTCACTAGCCGGGGGATTGCCAAAAGCCTGTGATATGGATTCATGAATAAATATTAGTACCGCCTACTAACAACCAAATTCAAAAAAAGAAATTCACACAACGTAAAACATTTAGAGAACCAGAAGAATGTCTTTTTTCCTTTTATTGCTGTTCCTAGTTTGTTACAATTGACAGAGGCCACACACCATGAATAAGGACGCTGGCAACATCAATGCTAAAATTCATTTTGCGAAACTAACACATATAAGAAATGCCCTATGAAAGATGACTTGCAGCATTATTGTTTTTGGTAAGAAATGATCAATTGAAGAAGCAAGTCTACAAGCCTATAAACAGTTTAGGCTGCTCTGTTTTCTACTCTGAGATGCATGGTGTAAGGTGCTCTTGTCCCATGGTTTAGAAAAATAGAAAGAGAAAGGAAAGTAACAGGATAACTTACAAGAGAAGGAGAGAGCATCACATCGGATAGAGAATATCGTAGTGACCTGGACGATATAGCAAAGTAATAAAAGGACGAACTGTCTCAGAGCTACCGCTAGCATTTGGGTTATCGCCACCAACGGGAACAAAGTCATGATGATTTACACTGACACCACCACTGTCACATGAGCTGCGG
The DNA here is from genome assembly GCA_002914805.1 of Parasponia andersonii. Classification (NCBI taxonomy): domain Eukaryota; kingdom Viridiplantae; phylum Streptophyta; class Magnoliopsida; order Rosales; family Cannabaceae; genus Trema; species Trema andersonii. Next base: position 649,595 of record JXTB01000190.1, on the reverse strand, counting down.
TCTAAGTACACAACACGGATGGGCACACCCAGTGCATCTGAAAGGGCCGTAATATGAACATGATCACTCTCTTCCCCCATGGGTTCCACTGATGACTTGCAAAACTGTGCCAAAGAAGATAGTATTAAAAAACGAGAAAGAGAACACACACAGCATGGAAGTTAACATTGAAATTGATTATATAGGCCTGACAACAAAAATATTACATTAGCAAGAACATAATTGAGTTGCTGTTGAATACTTTAATTAAAAGTTCAAAGCTCAGAAATACAAGGAAGAATATCAGAATCCCATGCATATAACTCACAATAACGAAAATCATGCCTTAGCAAGTAGAAATGTAGTCAATTATTATGCTGATGACTACTAATCATCTTCATATTTCTCTATTTAAAAAATGCAAAAAAATGCTCCACAGAGGATACTCTAAATGAAACAATTTTGACTTTCTTCTAGCAGTGACAGCAAAATATTTCTTTAAAGGGTACAGAAAATGGTAATGATCATGCCAAAAAATTCTTTATACAGACCTGCTCCACTGTTCCGTTGGTTAATCCCAGAACAAAAGGTTCAAAAAACTCTGACCGCTTTCGTATTTCACCCGAAGTAACAAATCTGAAAAACATTACAACTAACCAACCAAATCTGTCAGGAAATTCAGAAAGAGGCAAATCACAACCATTGTGTATTTAAAAGTCACTCACCATAGTCTGATATTGATTGATCACGGCTCCTAGATAGGAGCTCATCATGGCTGTGGAAAAAATAGAAGAAATCATAATGTCAATTCTAGCCAATTGAAAAAAAAAGGATGACAACTTGTTTGACTCTTTTCTTATATGCGCAAACTCAAAAACTAGCGCCCGTTAGGTTTTTATTTTGCTAAATCAGGCATCCATTTGTTTATCACTGTTAATAGAACTGCCAACATGAACAAACAAGTAACCAATACCTCATAGAAGTTTCATTTCCTTGAAGAACAGTTTCCAGTTGCTCAAGGAAGAGCTGAAAAAATTTCACATGGTATTAAAGACATAGATCTTAAAATTAGCGAATGTCAGAAGCTTCTGTCATAGTTTGGTTAAGACTCCATCATTAAGAAAATCCAAATTGGGCAAACATGTCAAATTATAAATCCCAAAAGGTCATCCAAATCTTTTGGTACAAGTGACTCAAATATTAGGACAACGATCTCACAAGAATAATCATAAAGCACTCTTGCCAATGAGACATGACGAATTTTGTTCAACAAGCTTGAAATTCATACATATTTTCTCTTAAACCATTGCTGTCTCACTTCTTCTCAACTATACAAGGTTTGGCTTTAGGTTAGTGATACAATCAGAACACTTCCTTGGACTGTCATCAGTCATCACATCTTGAAAAAAAATGGAAGGTTCATTACGAAAAGAATATATAGAGCACTTTTAAGTTCACAGATCATGAGTGTAAAAACTTGCGAATAGACAATGCAGACTTGTCCATGATTTAAACTACAAAATTATTAATGACATGGAATTGCTGATTCCAACATGAGATACTCTATGTCTCTAGAAAATCTTCACATGGAGTATCTGTGGCTTTACTTAATCATAAGTTTCTTATAAATGATAAAAACTGAAATAAAAGAATGGTAAATACAGATAACAACTTACTGCAAAAAAATCCTCGAAAGTAAATTCTGCATAACCCAAACTCTGAAGTGTTTTCCTACATTGTTCAACATTGGCTTTGATGCGATCAACTTCTGCTTGGTCTTGTGATTCCAAAATGTGCTCCTGTTTTGAGCAGACAAGAATTAGTAGCAGCACTTATTTTCAGAATATCCACTTCCATCAGTCAAGAAGGTAAGAGGTTTTAATTTTACACACAACACACACACACACACACAAAAAAGAGGGAATAAGAGTGCACAGGGATGTTTTGATTAAGACGTACAAGGTATGAAAACATAAAGCTTCTATAGAAGCAGTTCCCGTCACCACGTGTTCTCCGAATGGCCACATATTGTTGGCTAAGAACCTAAGAAAAGGGTTGTATCATTTAGTTTCCATGAACCCAATAACACCAAGAAGAACTACAGAAGGCATATGACACTAAAAATAAAAAAGTAAAAAGACCTTTATTTTCTCCAACAAGATAGTGCTGCCAGATTGATATTCTGTCGCTAATGAAGAAAGGGGTTCCTGCGTATGTATTTATCATCACTATGCATATCCAGAAAATGTGTCATTAAAAAAATCAGGTGAAAAATAACATAACAGTACTTAAAACAAAGGCATAAAATATATGAATGTAAAACTAATTGGACAAAATCTGAATGCCCAACAAAGGTAAGACCAACAAAATGGGAACCAGTAAAATTTAGCATATGCAGTGAGATGGGACTGCATAATAAAATAAATTAAAAAAAAAAAAGAAAAAGGCAAATGGGTATGAATTATGAAATACAAGAAGTGAAGAAGCTGAGGCAGCAATGTTATTGGTCTTGCCTTGTCACCAACAAAGGGAACTTTGTGGGATTGGTCAGCCTCAGCCTCAACTTCTGCATGGAGAGAAGAATTGAGGTGCATGATATCATCGTCATCCTCATCGGGGAACTTAGCCCAGTCATCGAAATCGGGATTAGGAAGAGATTTTGTTAGAGAGTCTAGTTCCCCATCCGCTTCGTGATTCTGCATTGTGTCTTTGATACAAGTACAAGTACAAGTAGTACACGTATAATCTGGTTGAATGTAAATAAATAAGTAATAATAACTAATAAGTGGTGTGTGGGAATTAAGCACTTAAATTTAAATCTCCAAATAAATCCAACCCAACTGAATATGATGATGATGATGGCTGGAATTGGCATCCTTGGTTGCTGTAAAAATCAGAGTCATGCCCTAATTTTGTTTCTCTTCGTATTGTATTGTTTTGTGCTATGCAATTGAAAATTGAAGTGAAATGTGAAATTGGTTTTTCAATTTAATCAAATTTGTTTTCGATTTTTTTTTTTTTTTTGTTTTGTTGTTTCGATTCAGAACTGGAAGATCATAATGGAATGGAAGCCCCAAATTTAGCATAAAATAAAAATAAAAAATCAAATGCAGAAGCAGAGTATGGAGGTCGCATACCAGTCGGTCAGACAGAGCCTAAATTGAAATTGGAAGAGCTGATCTATCTATCTGAGACTGAGACTAACGCCTTTGCCTTCGTTCTGAGCTAAAGCTGATAAAGACCCAAAGTACAACTGGTGAGACAAGTCTAGTATATTAATATTTATATTGTGTTATATAATATGCTCTAGCTTTTAATTATTTGTTTTGATTTTTGGGATTTGGGTTTGTTAGCGTTTAAATTGGAGTTTGGATTTTTTAAACAAAAAAAAAAAAGAAGGGAATTTGGAGAGTGACGTAGACCCTCCTCTCCTCCTCGTCGTTCCTACATCTCATCTTTTCCCCTTCTTTTTCTGCTGGCCAAAGCCAAAACTAATAATCAAGTTGTCCATCTCAAAAAAATATATATATAAAAAATAAAAAAAATATCAAGTTGCCACTTGATTATAGCTTTTCTAGACCAAAAAAAAAAAAAAAAGAGGTGCCACTTGATTTGTTAGACTAGCCCAGCTTATCATATAAAATAATTCGCTTTCATTTCCACTATTTTTTATTATTATTTTGTTGGTACCGCGTCAATGCCTCTTTCATGATAGAATGAAATTTTATCGACAAAAAAAGGGTAAATTTTATCATTTTTTTTGGTTCAATAAGTAACGTACATTTGCCTAATTTAAAATAGGGCTTAGTCTATAATAGGACCATCTAAATATAGCCTTTATGTAAGAGCAGTCAATCTTAACCATTCAATTTAAAACAAATAGTTTTAATAAGTATATAAACACATGATATTATATTCAACCCGCTACGTGCAATTTATTCTCCTAAATTTTGTTGGTCTTCTTCCCCAACTCGTCTAAGACATTGGCTGTGGAGGTCAGACTTTCACCCATAAATAATTTAGAAGATCAGATCCCTTCTTAACCTGCTCCATTACACTGACTTTATCACCTTCTTATATTCCCCTTAGTTCTTATTTTGTGGCTTCTATCTATTAGGCTTCTCATTGTCGTTTCATTAGAAAAGAAAAAAAAATGAAGTCTATGGAGATTATGACAATTCAGTAGTGAATGATTTGGCATTAGTTGAGATGTTCATAGATCACTAAATGTTACATATCTTCATTAACTCTAATTTATCTTATAACTTTGAGGGTTCATTTTTAGAAGTAAACTAAGATATAAGCTAGCTTGTTTATTAGATTTTTATGCTTTTGGTTTTGGAATTTCTAGTGATTTAAATCAATACTAATATTGTACCGAATTGCAAAACTCAATTTGTTCCAAAATACTACGCTGGAGAGGGATGGAACTAATATTTAATAAACTCAAATTAGGGTTTGGAAATCAATTAGAAGCGATACGGATATGTTCAATTATTCTCATAACATTCTTGCTCGTATTGGAAGGCAAAGGTCTTGGAGAAGAACAATGGAGAACAAGCTCAAAATTCTATAGATGAAGAGAAAGGACTGAGTCAAATCAGAGAGGTCGTGCTTAACTCGGGAGAAGCAAAATCTTTTTTGGTTTAGAGAGAGAGCGAAGGGAATTAGGGGAATGAAGTATAGAGAGAGAAGGAAGAAAAAAATCATATATTATTAGTCTATATTATACAACTTATTATATATATTTTTACGTTGTTTATTTTAAATCAAACGGTTAAGATTTCGTAGCGTTCACATAAGGATTTATTTAGGTAACCCTACTATAGATGTGCTTTTTCAATTAAAATATACATTTTCAAATCACAACATAAATTAGACATTCATAATCAGAGTCTCAGAAAGATTGATTATAACGTCAAATTAAAGAAGATGAACAACACTAAGAGAAGAAGATATTGGTTTGGAAAGATAATTAGTAAGGCTCAATCTTGATATTATTTTTTGAATAATGTCAGTATTCTAAAATTTAATATAAATTTTAAATATTAACACATAATGTGTAAATTGATATAATTTAATTGGTATACGTAACTAATTTATTTATAATAAAATTTGATACGCAAATTATATAATAATAATTTATATAGCACGATTATTTGATATTAAAAATTAATTACCAATCTCGATACATTAGCATATCTTTTCATTTTTTCACTCTTAGAAAAATTATAACAAATAATAATAAATTTAGAAATTTAAATGTTACAAAAAAAAACATGAGATTATTGGAAAAGGTACGATTAGCCACTAAACATAGGTTAAAGTTAAAACTGAGATTAAAATAGAAAGAAAAGAAAAGAAAAAAAAAGGAGTTGGAACCGAGCAATTATATCGATCTATCAAGTATTCCAGTATGAAAGAATCAAGCAGAGCGTAAAGGCATTTCCCATTTCGTGTCTCGTCTCCTTAGCGCCGTCGCGCCTCAGTAGTCAGCCACCGTCGGACTTGAAACTCCGCCGCCTACCTGTAAGTTCTACTCTGCCTAACCCCCAGTCCCCCTTTTTTTTCGGTTTTCTGTGTTTTTGATTTGAAATTCAAGCAATATATATATATATATATATATATAGATATATATATATATATATATATAGATATATATATATATAGATTTAGGGTTGAATTAAACTGTGTGCGAAATTGGTTTCATTTCAAAAGTGAAGATATACATGTACATATTTGGTCTTGATTTTGAAATGGAAATGGTGTAGATATACAACAGAACAGCTGAAATGGCTAGGACTAAGAACTCACGACGCAAGAAAAACAACTTAATCAATAAGGTTCGACCACCACCACCACCACCACCACCTGTTAATGATCCTCATCAACAGTTGACAAACAAGAGCAAGAAGAGGAATAGGAAGAGGAAAGCTATGGATATAAGGAATAGTAATACTTCAAATGCTTCTTCCTCCGCTACCACTGACGCTGCTAATAATATAAGCGAGAAATCAGATTGTGGGGGTGGGTTTATATTCATGTGTAACGCCACAACCAAGCCCGAATGCTATCGCTACCGTGTTTTCGGCCTGCCCATGCCTCAATTACAAGCTTTTCACCATATTAAACCCGGTGCAAAACTTTTTCTCTACGACTTTGATTCTAAACTTCTTTATGGTGTCTACAAGGCCACTTCAAATCCTGAGCTCAACTTGCAACCAAATGCCTTTGGTGGCAAATTCCCTGCACAGGTCCGCACTAGTACTATTTCCTTCTTTTTGCATTCTTGGATACCTTGCTCTATAACGGGTTTTGCATTTGTTTTCTAATCATGGAATGAAAAGTGATCTATTTTCTCTTCCCTCTTTCAGGTAAGATTCAAGATTTTTAAGGAATGTTTACCTCTTCCTGAAAGGGTTTTTAAGGCCGCAATTCTAGACAACTACAATGGTTCCAGGTTTAATCAAGAACTCAGTGATGCACAGGTAGAGCACTGTCTTGTAGTTTCTTTGACTTTTAGGCACTGTTTACTTTCTTATTTGTTTTGATTCCTGTTATTTAAGAGTAGAGTCAATTGCATTTTGATTGAATTTTTCTTTTTTTTTTTTTTTTTTTCAACGAAGGTGAAAAGTCTGTTCTCATTGTTCCGCCCACTCACTTCGATAGCACCTACTTCTTATGGGCCACTTTTTTCGAATGTGACAAGACCATGCTCATTTCGACCACACATTATGCAAGAAAGGTTCAAGCAACCCATGAGCCTGCCTTATCCAGAATACGCTCACATATCTGGGTTGCACGACATTCCTGCATCCCAACTACCTGATACTCAAGTGAAACAGGTGGTTACACCTCCACTACATACTCAACCGAATCAGGTAGTTGTACCTCTACCACGCGGTCAATACGAACCTGTGGCAAGCATTCAACCCCGAATTGAGCATAGACTTGTTTTTCAGCAGCGTGCTCTACCTCATAATGCTGATTTGTATTACGTAGAAGATGCAAATAAGCAATACTTGCATGAAATACCGTCTTCGTATTTGCAAGATGAATATAAAAGGTAATTCCTTACATAATTATGTGCCCTGTAATTAGCTAGCAAGCTCAATACCATGGTGGAAACCAGGAAGTATTTTTTTTCACCCCTGTAAGTCCATTAAACTCTTCTGTGCCTGAGTAAGGATGCCTTTGACAGCAGAAAATTGTGAGAAATGTGTAGTTTTAGGAGATTAATATGGGTTCCAAAACCTCCATAAGATAATGACGTAATCACATTCTTGTTGATATGAAGGAGGAGAAGATTTTATACCCTCTTTATGGTCGAATCAACCCACATTTGGGTTGTTTCCTCTGGTGTTGTTTGGATTGGAGGCTTAAGTTTGAAGTAAATCCTTTTCAGAGTCTTTAAGCGTCAAGGTCACCCTCAAAGTTCTAATGCCATAAACGATTTTCATTTTGTTATGCCCATTTGACCAGGTATAGTAGTGAACTGGAGATGGTTCCTAAGGATCCTCTTGTTGAATATGCAAGTGACTACATGATTCCTCAATTGCCAAAGGAGGGAGAGAATGAAATAGTTTCTCATGCTGATTATGCGGCTGAATATCATGGTCGACATTTGCCTCCCGTCACCTCACATATTTCTTTACAGTCACACGCTCTGCCCCAATCCTATGCACCGCCCCTTCCTGCTCGTCGACAAGAGGAACTGCCAATGTATCACGAACCTTATTATCCTGTATCAACCCATGAGAATCTGAGTCACTTGCATACTGATCCTCTTCAAAGGCTACCCGGAAGTTCTGAGGCCAATGTGGCTGTCCCTTCCCATTTTTCGTATGTTAGAGCAGCTCCAAATTACCATTGAGTGGAAAGTGGAAATTATAACTGAGCTGGTATGGTTTCCTTTGCTTGTATGATTTTCGCACATCACACACATCAAGTTTTTGATATATCTGTGTATACTTATTATACATGTAAGCATGCCTTTGTTATATGCCTTCTTTGTTTTCTTTTTGGAAAATAATCTCTTTAACGTCATGTATGGAATGTTACAATGAGAGAATAGATTTCAAAACCCCACTTGAGAATAGAGATAGTAGATACTCTTGGCTCTGACTTTGGCTGTATGAAATTGACTACACCCTTGTAAGATGTCATGCTCTGTATTTCAAAACCCCACTTGAGAATAGAGATAGTAGATACTCTTGGCTCTGACTTTGGCTGTATGAAATTGACTACACCCTTGTTAAGCTGTCATGCTCTGCATTTTCAATACGCGGACTCTCACTGCCGTGAGCCGCGACTGTCGCAACTGTGCATATGGCTATAGGGACCTTGGCCTCATGATCCTAAGAAATGGGTTACTGTCATTATTAACATCCTACATGATGATTCTAATTCTTAACACATGGTTCTCCCATCTTTGATGGCTATTAAGAGTGTTTTTATGAGTACTAATTTGGTAACTGATGTATGGAGTAATTTGTTTTATTTGCTTTCGTCCTGTTGTTGCATCTTTAGGTTCCCTTCTGATATATCTGTTGATTACAGTTGTCTTGAGTTTAGTCACTGAAACCAACGTGTTTATAAAGGAGGAGAGATGGGGAAAGCTGGTTGAGTTTGTTTGGTCGAATTACAATATATGCGTTGGAACTTTGAAGTAGCTGGAAAGAAGATTAGACACATTGTTTATGTAGATTAGCAGAATGCTATCAGGCAAGCATGAGCGTCTGTTATGCGTTTTAATTGCAGAAGGCGGCCCATGAATGTCTGTATCATACATACTCTCTCCCCCAAACTCAGGTGAAGAGGAGAGAGCCATGAATGTCTGTATCATACATACTCTCTCACCCAAACTCAGGTGAAGAAGAGAGAGAGAGAGCAACTTCGAGAAACCGCAGCAACATATATATATATAATGGGCTTGACTCATATCCTGTGGACCTCTTGGCTCGAACTCTTGAATGTTTGTTTTGGGGGTAAACGGTATCGCTAGGCGCCTAGTACATGGTCGTCATAAAAGGCTAGATCATCAGTAGTTTAGTAATATTTTTGTGAGATAAAAGATAAATGGGAAATCAATAGTTTTAATTTTTTTTTTTTGGGAACGAAATCGTTAGCGTAGCCTGGTAATAATATATAAGTTTGATTTTACTTTCCTTTGGTTAAACGCAGGAGGCATGACTTTTTGGGGATTTGGGGGAGAGGGCCTTGCATTGAATTTGTGATTGAGAAGATTGAAAAAAAAAAAAAAAAAAATTAGTGGGAATTATGTGATAGATTTTTCTCGTTTAGGAAAGTGATCACAACAGTGACGTCGAAGGGACCATTAAGTCAGCGACAAACTCCCGGCGAGGCCGGTTCCAAGGTCAGATTTCCTGACCACTACCTGCAACAGAGTGCAACTTGGCTTTCGCATCAGTATTATTATAATGTTTTCGTTTACAAAGATCCTCTTTTAACAAACTGAACTTTCAAACTTAATTTTGTTTGACTGTATCGTAAGTGCTTACGTTGAACATTTAGCTTCCGACCTTTGAAGTTGCTCGGCCACGCATGTGCTTGCGGCAAATCTCCAATCCATCTTCTCCCACCAAAACTAGAAAATACAAAATGTCAATTTTAACTTTCCTGACACAAGAAAGTAGAAACGTTTTCAAAGTTCGAACAAGCTTATGCGGAATTCCTCATCCCGTTTAACAAGAAGGGAAAGACTCGCTCGATCTCTAGCCTTTTTTTTTTTTTTCTTTTTTTAATATAATTATTTTTTTAAACGTTTGTATGTATTGCTAAAGGGCTAAAAGATGAATGGCACATACATCCACCGACTTTATATATATATATATATATATATAGGGTTCTTTCTAGCTTACTCTAATCTCTATATGTAGGGTTCTTTCTAGCTTAGTCTAATCTCATAATTCCTCAAACTAATATTTTATTACACCCACTGGCCACCTGGATCAAAGAAAAGATAGAAAGAAGGGAATACGATGACCATTTTCGTTTAATCCAACTTCAGTGTATGGCAGTATATACTATTGAGGTCCATTTCCCGTATATCTATATATAAATTCATGTTTTTCAATTCAATGATAATTTTTTTTTTTCCTTACAAAATTTTATTATTATTATTTTTTAACTGTTGATTCATTGTCTATCAGATCTAATAATTACAAAAGACGTAAATTATTAATATTTTTTTTTCTTACTTTTTTTACTAAAAAAAATTGCTTATAATAAATTTCATTAAGTAAAAACGATTCGCACCTAAATTAGTATAGCTACTTGAGAAAAAAAACTACTGGATTGGTTATACACAAATTGGTTATATACATATATATATATATATATATATGTATATATATATATGGTTGTCAATCCAATAGGTATTTTTTTTCTTTATTTATGAGTATGTATTTTTTTTTTAGCCGTTAGAATGATTATAATGAAGTGTATGAAAAGATGTACATCATTAATTTTTTTTTTAACCGTTGGAATGACTATAATGAAGTGCATGAAAAGATGCACATCATTAATGTTCTTTCTCTTTCTTATTTTTTACAATAAAAAAATATACATACTAAACTTCATTAGTCAAATTGATATCTATGCATGTATAAGTAAAAAAAAAAATTTCTATTAGTACCATATATATATATATATATATATATACATGCACACCTACGTGTGTGCGCGCGCAGCATGTTGTTAACTTGTCTTTTGTTAATATTCTAGTCATGACCTCAAAGATTCTTCCAACTTTAGTATTATTATTTTTTTTATAATGTTCTAGAGTTCAGGGAGACAGAACCCAGAAGAAAGCTCTCTCCTGACCTCTCCCCCTAGAAAGAAACCTATACTGAGATTGTTAAATTCATGAACAAGTGATTTTAAAAAATTGGAAAGATTGATATTAATTGAAAGGGATAGATAAGTAGTAGTAGGGTAGAGAAAGAGGAGAGGTGGGGTTCACGGCAGAAAGCATGTGCACGCGTGAGGTACCCTGCTTGTTGAGGGTGACAAGGATCACATGAATACTTGACGGCCGAAAAAAAAACACACATGGTTATGTCTCTTTGTTTTGTGGCCATCTTCATGTTATTTGTTTAATCGCTTTGCATATTATTTATGTATTTATATTTATATAATAGCTATGCGATCTCTTTGTCACATATATGCACACATATAATAATGGAGAGCGGCAGCAGATTTCAGATAAATGATTTAGATATGGATGGTTGAGATGGAACATGCATGCATTTGTTTTGACAACCTCACAAAAAGCCAACTTTCCGAAATGATGTGGTTGCCTGTGAATAATAGAAAGCAGGGACCGAAAGGAGATTGCTTCTCAATCGTTGGTTTTATATGCATTGCAATTTGCATATCATAGATTCATTGACGTCATTTCGAAAAAGTTATATATGCATCTACGAGAGTAGAAGTAGATGCTAAAATACTAATAGTAGGCGTTGGGACAGAGTCTTGCTACTTATTTTTGGTCAGAGGTCGTGAGATATATATACGCGTATATATAATTTTGTACAAATAAGAAAATCTATACGCACATAAGGATAGGTGGACTAATTACTTATGGCATATCCTTTATCCAAGTGGTTATGCTCGCATGTATACTTTCTAGTTCTAGGATCAAAATAAGATCAAACTAAGGTGTCGTACTAAATATTTACGCAGCTAGCTCCCACCCGTGACTGTTATAGTTAACCTGCAACCTATTTATACTAAACTCCACATTCCCTTCTATATACATTTAGATATGTGACATACCATTTTTTTTAGTGGTCCAATACTCCCCAATAGAAATAAAATGGCAAGAAGAGAAGCTGTAGACCATATGTTCCTCGGTTCTTGAAGGGCTATTCCCTGCAAAATAAGTGTCAACAAATAACTTTAGCAAATTTATCAAACGATGTGTGCAATACAACTTCTTATAAAAAAATATTTTTTAAATAATAATGACAAAGGGTTTGAATTGAACCTAAGCATGAGCCTGCCTCTTGTTTAACTGGAGGAGTAGTAGCATACATAAAGCATCTCAATTCGGGGACAACAGCCCTGGAAGTCAAATATATACTTTGATTTCTTTATTTTTAATAAAAAGAAAAAACTTTCTTTTCAACTCATAGTATAATTAATTACCAAGTAATGTATATATTCTCTGAGGATAAAACTGACTGGTGTTTATCAACCAAAAAAAAAAAAAAAGGATAAAACTGAGTGGACGAATAACCCAATAATAAAAACCCTTTGTACACCTAACCCTATTTTCCCTTTTCTTTTCCGTTTTCCTTTTCCTTTTCCTTTTCCTTTTCTAGTGCTACCCTTTTTAGCTTCACCGTCCTCCAAACACAAACTTGTCATTCATTCCATATCCATCCATGGTCTCTCGATGTCTTAATCTCAAGACTGGGCTAAAGAAGTAGAGCGAAAAATCCCAGCCCATAATAAGCCAAAAAGCGCAGCAAGAACATACATCTGAAGCTTGAAAAGGTGGATCGGAGACATGGGAAGCGGCCACTTCCTTCAGAAGCATCGGAGGAGAAAGAGAGAGAGCTTGAATTTCTTGCCAATTTTTATGAACCTTGTTGGTCTCAGACCGACTATTTATCGACTATGGCCGCTTCTGATTTCACTCATCATCTCAGTGGAACTAACGTCCAAGATATTAAACCAGTATCTATGGTGCAATCCACTATTACTTCTACCAATACAACTCCTTCTACTCCTCCTTCAGCTGCATCTGATCATGACTCCACTGTGGTCAAACAAGAAGTACCTGATCTATCATCTAAACCCCCTCAAGATCAAGGTACAAAACTAGCTACCAAGATAGTAGTTTGGCACTAATCAATACTTGTTTATCTCTTTGATTTTCTTTTCTTTTTTGCTTAACTACTTGTGTTCTAGAATAATTAATTTACTTGCGGACTAGCTATAGTGGGAATATGTATAACTTGTTTAATATAGATTGAAACGAAGCTGGTCAAAATTTAACCCCCCTTTTTTATTATTTTATTTTTTCAGTCTTCTTGTTTTCACCTGGCAGCTTTGCCATTACAATATTTTTAATGATCTGTGTCCATGCATCTTGATCTCTTTCTGCGAGAAAGATCAATCTAGTAGATTTTCATGTCTCCCTATTAAAACCCTATATTTATTCAGAATGCCGTAGTGAGAACCGAGTACATTTATGTATACAAACACTTCTGGGGTCAAAGTGTCTGATGTGCACGTTATGCACAAGTAATTACGTTTGTTAGACAAGTTCAATGCATCTTTGCTTTCCGTAAAGAGCTCTCTCTCTCTCTCTCTCTCTTCGCGGAGCAAAAAATGGGGTTTTGTGTTCGGTTAGCTAGGACAGTACTGGTACTCTCTAGATATGTTTTCCCCAAACTTCGAAGAGCGACACATGTATACCTGTTATGGGTTGTACTTGTTTTAGCTCGTTCGAATCTTATGTGTATATATATATATATCTTTAAAAATATATAAACACATATGGTTATGGATAAACGCTAGTTGATGTCACATTGTTCCAGTTACAAGATTAGCATGTGTATATATATAATTTTACTAGTCACAACATCCGGAGCATAAAGCGATTACTTCCGTGAGTTTCCATCCAACCATAATTCCGTCTTTCTCCGACTTTGACCAATATAATTGGCCTTATCTTTTGCTTTCTAATAATTGTATTCTATATTTTATATATATATATGAAACACATACATGGACGCGCTTGCTTAATTAATTATTCAATCTTGAAAATGACCGCTCCATTTGCTTGAATGTCTTTTCCACGTTTCTTCCTCATCTAAACTTATAGTACATACATATAGTTTCATGGAATTAGGATCACGGTGCAAATCAGCTTCCTCCTCTTAATAATGCATTCCTGGATTTGTGAGTACTTGTATATATAATATATGACAAATAAGAGTACGTTATTCATATTTACTATATAATTAGCAGCTGCATGCTTAATTAACTAGGGATAGACCTTACATGTAATGCATGTTTCGCAGAATGTTGGAATTTATTAGGGGTTTGCGGGGCCAGGATCCATGGGCCCATAAGAATCCATTCATTAATTTTTTTCAAAGAAAGTTTGGAGTTAATTTGCCTTTTTCCTCTAAAATCTCTTCTATCATGTAATTTAATATATGCAATAATAAATTATATATATATATATAAAATAAATGTCTACACTCTTTTTTGTATTATTTCGATTTGCTATAAAAAAAATTGAGGAAAGAATGTATTTAGTATTCTCGTATATGTGTATACGATCCTGACAACCCACTTAGATATTCCCTCCGGAACGGGTTAGTGCATGGCAAGTGGTACATTGAAGAAGTTAAGCGTGCGTGCATGCATCTTTAAAAAGTAGTAGTACTACTATTACCACTAGTCTTAATCTCTTATGTGTGTATTTGATTATTCACATCCTCATGATGCTCTCACATGCACGCATGATAAAGCACAATTAAAGATAAGAAAGTTCAGTGAAATTTAGGGAGCTAGCTAGCCAATTATGCTTGCAAACTAATATAGATTATAAATAGTAGATCATGCAATGACTTCTGAGCCATTTACTTCGTAATTAAGATTGATCAGTAATGATATGTTTTGATATCTGTTGATACTTACTGGTTATTGTGAACATCATGATCAGAGAATGTGAGGAGAAGACACTACCGAGGAGTGAGACAAAGACCATGGGGCAAATGGGCAGCTGAAATACGCGATCCTAAAAAAGCAGCCAGAGTCTGGCTTGGCACTTTCGACACTGCTGAGGATGCTGCTCTTGCATACGACAAAGCTGCTCTCAAATTTAAAGGCACCAAAGCTAAGCTCAATTTTCCCGAACGAGTAGTTCAAATGGCCAATGTTAATAAGCCTACGCCTGCGGATCTTCATCATCATCATCATCAGACCGCCTATCTTAGCAGCGGCAGTGGCGGCGGCGGGAGCGCTTACATGGTGGGGCCTCCTCAACAAAATTACCTCCCGCAGCCGCCTCCTCATGATCCTTCTTCTCTAAGTCCTTTTCCTCCTACTTCATTGATGTCATCAGACTACTATCACTATGCACGACTTCTATCCGGCAATGATGCTGATTTTGATTACCACTCTTCCAACCTATTTAATCAACCGCTTCCACCCTATTTTTCTTCTTCATCGTCATCGTTTTTGTCGTCTTCATCTTCGCTCGATCACCATGCGAAACGCCCGGAAGACCACCATGGCAAAGACTTTGACAGTACTAGCTAGCTAGTAATTCGTCAATGAGCAATGCTTGCCCAACGTCACAACAACCTGTTAGTCTATTACCGGTGATTTTAATTATTAAATTAAATCTCAGATAGATTCTACTTAAAATATAATTATAATTAACCGGTATTAGACACCATATTATGTGGCGTGGCGTTGGATATTATACGATATCTCATCGTGTCAATAGTAACACGTTCATCTATCCCCGTCATCATCATTTTTATTACTATTAATGCATTATATATATATATATATGTAGTATTTTGAGGTTAATGTAATTGATCTCCTTCATCACCTGTTTTTTGTTTGGAGCAATTATTTACATGGATCAAGTATTTGACATTGCTACCTAAATTACTTACATTTTATCAATATTATGGTCACGTTTTTAGGGTTTATATTTTTATGGATATTTTAACAATTTAACAATTATACGAAGAAGGTTTCATACATATATATATATATATATATATATATATATATTCTTTTCTTGAAATAGATCACTTCAAAATTCGGAATATACGTATATATTTATATATATAGATGGGGCCGGAAAATGATAGCTTCATTATTGTCAACCGTTTAATCCAAGGTAGGCAGTGAATCTTGTCATATATATAGATCTAAGTCTTCATTCCAATTTCTAACCTCCACCAGTATAGTATTCTTGACTCTACCTATTTTGGTGATTTAGACTAATTTAGAGTCTTTGGTGGCATAGACTTAAGTACTAGATAGGGGCCAATGTCCAATATCAACCTTAAAGCGTCCAAATCTATATATTCAGTCAACCAATACGTCCTATATACTACCTAATTTTAGATCGGTTTGAAACTCCTTGAAAAATGATATAACAAATTATTTTTTTATTTTATTTTTTTGAACACAACAAATTATTTTATATATGATAAAACCAATTTCATCAAATATATGAAATTTGGAAGATTATTATTCATTTTACCTCATTGTTTACCTTAAGAGAATACTATTCTTGAAAAAATGACAAATAGCACCCATAAAATAAAGCAATAAAATATAATCATCAAAGATAATCTAATCAAATCCAATGTATGATTTAACATCTTAGATTAGAAAGAGAGATAAAACTACTCAAACATGTACTCTCGAATAAAACGAGAAGGTTAATATATGTATACTCATATTAAAGAAAAACAAAAAGATAAATATTATTCTTTTCCCTTGAAGCACCGTGGGCCAGGGAACAGACAAACCAATTTCTTCTTCTTCTTTTTTTTTTTTTTCCTTATTCTTTTGTTTCAAAATTTGTTTTTGGCAGAAATGTTAATTAATGTTTGGAGATATTGATGAATTAGGAAAGACGAAAGCCAGAACATGATTTTAAGAGGTAATTGAAACCTATATATACACTGACAAAAGTACTTGTTTTTAGAGAATTATTATGTTACTCAAGCTAAAAATATAGGTTTATGTTAAATTGTTAATGCTTGAACGCGCGCTCAAGAAACAGTTAAACACTGGACACAAACTAATATACATGTTTGTGTATATATACACATATAGATATATTACACATCTGTGATAGATGACTAAACAATATATCTTCTGCATTTTAATTGATCAATTTTTTTTTCTATAAGAGCCAGTACTATATTTTCCTTCTAAGTAATTATTGTATAACAGTAAAGTATAAGTCACTATTATTTCGCTCAAATTTTCAACGAGTTAGAAGAATCACATCTTAATCTTAGTCGTAATCTTATGAACGTCAAATCAAATATCATCCAATATTGCATTGCATAGTTAGGTGCCGTCGCTTCAATATGAAGGAATGGAATATTTTTCGAGAGAATTTGAGTATCCCTTTCCTTTTCTTCCCTTCCATCTATCAAATCAATTAACCCGATCTCTATCTCAAATGCGTACAAATAAACATAAATTTGTTTTCTTTTTCTTTGGACTGTTATGAGATTATTCTATATGAGAATCAAACTGAATAGAATAAAAAAATAAAAAAAAACAACAACAACAACAACAACATTAATTAGCCTAATATAACTCCGCGCGCTCAAGCTCGAGAAAATAGAAAACTTTCCAACGCAATCCCACCTCTCTCCTACGATACGTACTAATACATATTTAAACCTTGAAATAACGATCAGTTTTTAAAAAGGAAACAAATAAGATAAAAATAAATGAACTATATAATATTAATATAAGATATATATATATATATATATGCGTAGTAGTGAAATGATCATAACTAGACTTTTAGAAGTGCACGTTAACTTTATAAGGTACAGAAATCATGGCATCTCATTGATCATATTGATATGGCATTGGTTGAAACGGCAAATTGTTTGTTGCAACGTACACATGTGTATTTTAAAAGTGGACAGCCCAATAATTTGAGACGACAGAATGGTTTTACACCTCTAATTGGACTCATACATGTAGTCACGATACATGGCTCCACATTCTCTTTTAGTACTGATTGATTATTAGTTTGATTAATCTTTACTTACTTGCCTTTATTCGTTGTCTCTAAGGTCTATAATAACAATAAGAAATAAGAAATAATTGGAAGTAAAACTAAATTTCATCTTTAAGTTATTGATAGGCATAGGCATTAATAAACGTTTCAACTTTGATTAAATTACAACAGGTAAGTAAGTACAGAAAAAGGATTACGCATGCTAAAGCAGTCAGTAGCGGGCCTCTGCCCACTTGTCCTTGAAAGTTAAGCTTAACTGGGCCAGGAGTGAGATGAGGGAATCAATCCTCTTAAGCCCAAAAAAAGTAAGAAAGAGAAATGTAATCTAAAAGGTGTTGCGAGTGTGCGTGGGATCGTATCAATCAACATTTAACCGAGAAAAGAAAGAGCCAAAGAGGACTAGAAGAGAGATCAAAAAACGACAAAATTAGAAACAAAAGCGAACCAACCAAAAGCAAAGTTCCAAGTCCCAAGTTTGCTAAAGCTAAGAAAAGTAACAAGAAAGAGGAAGAAACTTCTTTTGGGGGTGTTAAAGGGTAAAGCTTTGATGATGATTTGATATTTTTATCTTTGGTCTCGCGTGAATCCTCATGACAATATGTGTATGTCACGCTTATCAAAGCGAGTAGCTTAGCTAGCCAGGATTTTCAATTTTTGAGATTTATTTTTCTTCCTTTTCTTGCAATTTATGAGAATTGTGGGGGTGTGGGTCCCCCTGATTTTACAAGGCGCATGGGATTGAATATTTTTTGGGGATTTTTTCTTATGCTTTCGGCTTCACAATGTCAATTTTTGCGGCTATCTATATTTGGTTTTGCAACCTAATTATTACATACTTCCAACCCGCATGCATCCTCATCTCCTCATGGCTCATGCAAATTGATAAGTGATAACGCTGTTACTTTCATTTCATTACATTACATTCTTTTAAAACTTTCTTCTTTTGTGCACTCAAAAAGGGGGGAAAAAAAATCTTCTTTCTGTAATTGCCGGATACGTCAAACGTTTTAATATCTCTGTCGTTCCATTTTACCTACCATCAAAAACAAACTCTTTCTTTTTATCTTTCACAACTACACTACTATTTTTCTTCTTCTTTTGTCTGCAAATACGGTGAGACAATATTTTTCTTTTATCTTTTTTGTGTTCTTTTGTCCTAGTGTCCCAGGTTTTCGGGTTTTAAGGAAAAAGAGTAACCAATATTATCTAAAGTGTCGATCTTTATTAAGATTAAATGACATTTTAAATGAGACTATATGTGATACAATTTATTAATTTTAATTCTTAGATAATAAAAAGACACTTGATGTGATGTTGGGCAACTTAAGCTGCCACTAAGGATCACTCAAACAAATAATATTTACTTTATAAATACTATTGGGACTATAAAAATCATTTTTTAAAGATTATTTATTTATCTATAAATGAACAATTTATTAATTTAAAAGAATAGTATGAGTTTAATACTTATATTATTCTCCCTAAAGATACATATATGACTTCTAATAATAAAAATTAAATAAGGCAATGTTAATGTGTGCATGCAAATAACTTAAAAATTAACACATATATATATATATCTAAGTTAATATATACTCTTTGTACATAAATAAAATTCTACCAGTTATTTTTCATAAATAGGTTTTAGTTGCAAAATTTTCATCATAAACACTTAAAAAATTTGTTGCTAAAAATTGTTTGCGACGAAAAAGATTTCATTACCATGTTCTCGCCAAAAGTCTATTGTAATAGTGCAATGATGAAAAAATAAATAAATTTGTCACTAATAATCTCAACATTAGTGACAACTTTTATTACCGCTAATTGTATAGAATTTTGATGCAAAAGACCAATTTTCTTATAGTGACATACTGTACATAAAAAGGTTAAGAAATAAATGTACAAATGATAAATGTAGTTTTAAATTTAATTTTATAGCGTATGTTATTTCAGGATGTTTCTTGTATATTGAACATAATATCTATAAATAGTTATTAGTTTTAATTTCTAGAATCTAAATCACTATAAATAGTTTCCAAACCAAATGTATTGTATGCATTGCAAAAATTAGGAATGAGATTGACTTCAATTTAAGTACAAATAATAAACAAATAATATTAAATACATTTTGAAAAAGAATAGAATTAAGAAAATAAAAATTATCTAGAGAAAACTCACTAATATTGTGAATGTTTATGCATTATTTTTTTTAGGTATTTAATCAATTATTAATTTGTATATTCAATGGGCCCTCAAGTAACTACCAAAAAATTATTATATTATGCATTTAGCAAGAATATTAATTTATTACATTAATCTGAGTTAGAATTAGAATATTTTATTATTAATAGAGGTTGTTAATTTATTGAACATTCATTTATTAAGGTCTTATTGTAATTTGAAAAAAAAAAGAACTATACTAAACCAAATTAAACTGCACATAACTACTATGATTCTAAAATCATCTTCTAAAAATATTATTTTATTCTAATTTTCTCAAGCTTAATTACTCGGTTTAGAAGTATAGATTTTGAGTCAGATTTGAAGATCCGCTTATATGGTCACTTTTTTGTTTGGCAAATGGGCCTATCTAGGAGCATTTTTTTTTGTTTAAAATGAATTTTTTAGTAATGACATCATAATGTTCTATGACAGAGTCATATAATTATGATTAGTTCTAAAAAAAATCATAATTTTATAATAATACGTAGCGTGACCCGTGTAATAAAATATTATGGCATTATTAAAAAAATTATTTTTTAAAACACTTGTAAAAGAGATATTTTAGTCGAAAATACTAGTATCCATGTCAAATTCTCCTTTTGTTGTCTATTAATAAGACAAGACAATGTTATTTTTCTCGTTTCTTTTTTTTTTTTTTCCGTCTTTGGGAAATTGAAGTTTTCCAATAGAATGACTTTTGTTAGTTCTATTGCTGCTCATTTGTCTTCTCTTCCCGCTCTACTTCTAAAACTACTCTCTCAAATAATATTTAAACTTTAATTACTACTCATTATAATCTTAATTATTCCTAAACTATCCTTAAATTGAGTTTTGTCTTTTCCTTTCTCACCTATTTCCTCACCTATTTTAAGCACCCCACCCCTCCCCCCCCTTTCTTCTCTGCGTTTCTCACACTCGTTTAACCATCAAATAAGAAAAAATTTTCCCTATGTAATTCAACAATAACCCTTTTTAACTCAGTAATGATAATAATAATCAATAACAAAATGAAAAAGGAAAAGATAAATGGGAAAATGATTATTCAGGGAAAGTGCAATAACTATTTGTTTTCTTTTGTTTTGTTTTTTTGTCTTTTTTTCTCTAAAGGATACTCTTCGTTCTCATATGTGTATATGCAAAAGTGAGAAAAACTTACGTGGCAATGGCTATCGTAGGTCAATTCTTAAAGTTGGGGGTGTACGAATCCCCGTTTCACCATATCCATTCAAGCTTACACGAAAAATCAAAACATTATTTGTACACCATTTCATCAAAAATTTATTTGCACTTCCATACGATTTAAAGAAAGTACACAGTTCTCAAAACTTCGATTACATGGTTGTATATACTAAAAGAAATTTCACTAAGGTTTTTTTGGCACATGTATATTGGCATCATCTCCTCACTTTTTTTTGTTTTAGAAAAAAGAAGGAAGTATTGTGAATTTTTTTTTTCTAAGGAATTAGGAATTAGTACCGTGAATCGTTGGAAAGTGGAAAACTACTCACTTTAATTCCTGAAAATGCGGAAGAAAAATTGTCTAAAGAGGTGTATAGAGAGATTTCTTTAAAAACAAATTTATGTACTAAAATGTAATTTTATTTTCAGTGTTATTTTGGTAAAGAAAAATTTATTAAACAAAAAAGTGTAGAGAGAATAGATAGAGAGGAATGACAATAGACTTGGCTAATTACTTATCTAATTGGGCAATCTATTGCCATCCCATAATTTACTCTCCCCACCCCTTTATTAATCAAATTTTTATATTACATAATTATTCTTCTATAAAATTACATAAAAGTACAATAGATTTAATTTTAAGAGAAAAATAAAACTTCTAAACACACCCATTAAAAACTCAATATTTGCACGAACAATAGTTGCTCAAGGACCAAATTTGTACCTCTTTTACGACTCGTTTTGTTTATCGATTGCTTCAAACCAAATACATGTACATTTACTTTACTTATTATTTAAGTGCACCAAGCCTTGGATTTCTTATTCTTATTTAAGGATTTTAAAACTATTGTCTTTCACACCTCCCTATATCCTTATGCCGATGTTCGCTTTCTGAATCACGACTTAATAAAAAAAAATCATAATATTTGAAATTCAGATCAATAAATAAATAAAAATCGAAATTTTGAATTTAAGCCTTGAGAGACCTAATCTTTTAATGAGTCGAAAGTGCAGAATAAGGAAACACAATGATATAATATGCATTGCATTTGATAGCTTAATATTTTAATTTTATTCATTTACTGTTCAAAACCCAACAACAAGCCAGGTTGGGAAAGAAGAAGAGTGTGAACAAAGTGATAGAAACAGAAGATTTGGGATGAGAAAAAATATAGAAAAATAGAAGAATGAATCAAATAGTTAAGGATTTGTAATTTAAAGTGTTATGAATTTGGTAAGAGAATATAATGGTAAATGATTGTTGTGCGGTCTAAAATCCTAAGGTCGCATAAGGGTTAAGTTCGACATCCTCCGTGCTGGTTGTGTGCGACCTCTTCCACAGGTTATATGCGACCTTCTCCGTATAGTCTCTTTTTGCACAAGTATGTGCGTCTCTCTCTGTATAGGTGGTGGGTGACCTCTTCCGAAAGAAAATGGAAACAAGTATATGCTATGTCAAATAGGAAACCTACAAGGAAAGGGAAACAGAAGTCTCCTATTTATGATCAACTAGTTATCCGTTTTGAGTGGTTATCCAATTATGTTGTTACTTAATTTATGTTACCCGATTGTATAGTTATCCGTTTATACAATTAGGATCATAGGGACATAGGGTTACCTTTACCTATATAAAGGGGACTCAATGTTCCAAAGAGGAATTAAGTTTTGAGTATTCCAATCGCTTTTCAGTTTTTCCAATTTCTAGATGAGACATTGTAATCTTGAGTGCTTGTAATTCTTCATAAAATAGTGGAAAAACAGTGGACGTAGGCTCATCTTTTCCGGGGCTGAACCACTATAAAATCTTCTCTCTTTATTTGTTTTGATTATTAACTCAATTAGCACAAGCCACATCTCTAAATTGTTTCTAAATTTATTGTTGATAAGACCTCCATCAACAATTGGCGCTAGAA
>JXTB01000190.1:566321-578592 GCA_002914805.1 Parasponia andersonii | reverse complement strand
CCGATCTCACTAAATATTTTTACGAATATCCTTACGTACGCATGTGGGATTGGGGGATGCCACACCAATGACCTGGTGGCACTGACCAGTCATCAGCTCGAAGAGGCGATGAAGCTAGTGACCGAGGAGTGCGTCAGGTTTCGACATGAGGAAGTTGCTGCCCCCAGGAAGGTTAGGGGTGAGTTTATTTTGTGCCCTAGGGCTCCATCAATCAGGTCATGGCTGCGTTTTAATCACGTTGCTTGCTCTTACAGGTTCGGACACAGGCCATTCAATAGATCCCTCCCCAGTAAATAGGAGTACTATCGCATACAAAGCCCGATCCAAGGTCCCCACTGGTCGACATCTGGTGGTGTCCTTTGAGGACGAGGCCAGGGGGCGGGGAGTTGTCACCCCAAGAATGGGCTCAGACGACAACCTAGAGGATCTGTTCACATCCGAGGGTCAAACTCCCATGGTACCTTTTCCTGAGGTAGGTGGGCCCGTGACTCAGGAGACATCGGCCATAAAGATTGTGTATGGCAAAGGGGGGCCTTTGAGTCTGTCAGGAGAGCCTGCTGCACTGACTTCTTCCGCCCCTAGCTCTGGTTCGAAGGCGGGTGCGGGGCCCGGCACTGCTCACTCCCATGGGGAGATTGCCGAGCTCAGCAGAGAGGATCTGAGGCTGAAGTCTTAGCTGTCTTCCCCTCCCCTAGTCCTTATGAAGCGGGGTCGCGAAGTCAACCTATCTGAGGCGAAGAAAAGCTCAGCGGGGAAGAGATGCAAAACTGCCCCTTCTTCCAACAGTGACGATGATGGGGCTACCCTGATTTTCATAAGGAGGAGAAGGTCTGTGCACGGTGGCCCATCTGAGAACGTTGGTCAAGACAAGATCAAAAACCTACAGCCAGGCGGGTCTCCGAGGGAGGTGGTAGCCGAAGCAACTAAAGTAGCAGCAGTCGCCGTGACTTCTTCTGTTGAGGATGCGCCACCTTCAGCTATTATCGAAGGTGCACTTGGCGATGCCCTGCTTTCTACTGCCCCTACCTCCATCACTTCAGGAGTGTCGAAAGAAGCTACTAGAGTGCGTTTGGTGGGGGGAGAAAATGTCCTCGCGGTCAGCGAGGTGGAGTCGCGTTCCTCGGACGTGGATAACACCCAGGGAGAAGGTCTAGCCGTGGAGTTCGAGTTGGAGGCATTCTCCCTAGAGAATGTAGAGCTCGTTGTTGGCCACAACATTGCACATGTTTGGTTTGTCTAGCCGTCACCTCCATGTTTTCGGCATCTTTATTGAACACTAACTCCCCTTTCTTATATTCTGTAGCTAGTCGCCATCCAGTCCTTCTATTCTTCTCGTATTGGTGAGTTGACCGAGTAGCTGAACTCCCTTGCTATGATGACCGAGCGGAGTGAGGTTGCCCTTGCCACGTTGAGGGTGGACTTTGACTTGTACCGAAGCCTAGACGCAGCTAGGGTCAGCAGTGTGGTGGCCCATGCTTTGAGCGTCGAGAGAGCCAGGAGTGAGAAGTTAGTCGCCAAGTTGGCCGAGGCAGAGGGGAAGGTCCAGTCTCTCGAAGCTAAGGTCCCGGGTCTATGCTCGGAGGTCGAGGCTGCCAAGCTAGCCCAAGCCGAGCTCAAGGTCAAGGAGCAGGAGTTGCAGAGCGCAGGGGCGGAGATGGGGCTGGCTTTCAATGCTCGTGATAGAGCCGTCGACAAGACTAAAGAGGCGAGGAAAACCGAGGTGAAAGCCAAGTTAGAAGCCCATTCTCTGCGGAGCAGACTCGACCGGTCCAATGAGGTAATCCAACATATTTACCTGGATCATTGTAAACTGATAGAAGCTCATGTGGAGTTGTCTCACAGGCGTGGCAAAGATCTCGCCGATACTAACACTCTTTTGATTGACTTGTCGCAGAGGCAAGCAGAACTGAGACTAGCAGCACTGAAAGATAGGTTGGCAGACACAAAAAAGCTGAAGGTAAGGTACCAGAGGCAGGTGGACATCCTTTCTACAGATAGCTATAGGTCTGGCTGGGACAACAGGCAATTTGAGGGCCATGTAGAGATGGTGATGCCAGACCAGTTCGATGAACAGAAGGGTGTTGAGAGGGACCATTATTTTGTCAAGTACAACATGCAACAGTTAGAGGACGAGATTAACATCGTGTACCCCACTGATATACTGAAAATTCTCGACAAAGAAAAAGACAGGCCCTTTACATCTGCCTCTGTCGCAAGAAAGATTGTCCCTACTTCCAGTCTACCTAAACAAGCAATGGAGTTTCCTGGGGGTCAACCATAGCACTTTAACTAGCCAAGGGTCAGGTGCGGGCATATTATCTAGTGACGATTCTGACCCCGATATGTCGTTCCCTGCCAAAGCTGGGCCAAGCACTGAAACTGGCATTTTTCCCACCATCGGAGTTAATTAGGGTCCCTCGCTCTTTTGTGTATTTGTAAAGTACTGACTGGGTTGTGTAAAGCTGACCCTTGTTGTAAGCATTTGTTTAAATAATAAAAACGGCGTACTTTTCTCACGTTTATTTTGGTTTTTTTTTTATTGCCCGCATTTGTGGTCAGGGTCGGATATCATATACGATGCCATTTCCTTGTCTGCAGTTTAGCTGACCTCTGGGTCTAGCCCAATCATATATGATTTGGAGTTATTAGTGAATTCCCCCCGTGCTATGATTGACAGATTAGCTCCGGAGATCGGGATATAAGTTTTGGCTCATTCGGCTTTGATGATGTATAATTACTATTATGACTTATCTTAGTAGAATTCGATCTGCACATTTGGCTGAACTTCTCTGACCCTAAATAGGAACGCGCCAGGAACCAGCTCCAAGGATTGGTTGACTCCTGCTTGGATCCACCACTGCAGAAGAAAAGGCATGGGCTCAGGTCTCACTGGGAGCGAACAGGTCGTTATCACTCCGATGTGTCCTTGCGAGTCCGTCCAAGACTTGCTCCCGACAGATAGAGATACTGGGTCTGTGTCCCTGTCGACCACGTACTCTGTAATTCAAGCAACAATAAATAAAATTTGATCTTAATTTTTGTCTTCGTATTTAGTCCTATCTGGATCTACTTCTAATGGGTAGACCTTGGCCCCGTTTACTTTCAGTCCATAGGTGCTCTATAGGTGGGGTCTACTTCCAACAGGTAGACCCCAACCCTGTTCACCTTTGGCTTATGCGTAGATGAGGCGCTCCCTGGGGAGGGTCTACTTCCAATGGGTAGACCCTGGCCCCGTTTACCTTTAGCCCACATGTAGCTAAGGTGTTCTCTGGGGAGGGTCTTATCGCTCAATTCTTCCCCATCGTGCAGGTATTTTTTGAGGGTCAGTGGCAAGTTTTTGTTGCGCAATGTGATTCTCGTAGTACGATCGTTAATAAGGTCTGTTCGTAAGCATTTTATTGCACAACTCATTCCTCGTCGTACGTTCTCTCAGGCCATCAGCAAGAATTTTATTGCGCAATGTGATTCCTATAGTACGATCTTTTTTTAGGTCTGCTGGCAAGTATTTTATTGCATAGCTCATTCCTCTTCGTATATTTTCTCGGGCCACCGACAAGCATTTTATTGCGCGATGTGATTCCCATAGTACGATCTTTTTTTAGGTCTGTTGGCAAGTATTTTATTGCACAGCTCATTCCTCTTCGTACATTTTCTCGGGCCACCGACAAGCATTTTTTGCGCGATATGATTCCCATAGTACGATATTTTTTTAGGTCTGTTGGTAAGCATTTTATTGCACAACTCATTCCTTTTCGTATGTTTTCTCAGGCCATCTGCAAGCATTTTATTGCGCAATGTGATTCCCATAGTACGATCGTTTTTGTGCGAATAGTTTGAGGGGTCTAGCACTTGGGGTAGACCCTTTTACATAGCAATCCAATGGATAAGTCCATGTAGCAGACATCTTGATCTGTTTTGGAATCAGGCTATTTAATAATACAAGCATTTACATGTGTCTCACACATGATATTTTTTCAAGTGGTGGGTATTCCACGTGTTAGGTAGGCTCTTCTCGGTCTTAAGTTCTTTCTGGACGTACGCGCCATTGTCAAGTGCTTTGATCATCTCGTAGGGCCCGACCTAGTTAGAGTCTAGCTTCGAGGAATTTCCTATTCTGACCTTCAAGACCCAATCTCCGGTGTTAAACAGAGAGCGCTAACCTTCTTTGGGTAATAAAATCTGGCTTACTGGTGGTATGAGGCCAGATGGACCAGAGCCATGTCCCTTGTTTCTTCAAGGAGGTCTGTGTTGCAGCTTAGTTGCTGCTCATTCAATAAGGCGTCTCTTACCACTTTGGAGTGAAGGGTCAGGAGGCTAATTTCGGTCGGGATCACGGCCTCTGACCCGTAGACCATGGCGAATAGTGTTCTTCCCGTTGATCTTCGCTTCGTGGTTTAATGAGCCCACACGACGGCCGAAAGCTCTTCTAACTACCTTCCTTTAGCCTTCTGCAAGTTCTTTTTTATATTGCCGAATATGGCCTTTTTATTGCCTCTGCTTGGCCGTTCCCCTGAGGGTAGTTTACGGATGAGAAGCTAAGCTTTATATCATACGAATCACACAGCTCCTTAACCTTGGCATTTTGAAACTACGTGCCATGATCAGCATGTATCTCTTTCAGGATTCTGTATCGGCAGATTATGTTTTTTCAAATGACGTTAATCGTGTCTACCTTATTGACGGTTGCGTAGGCTTTAGCTTCTATCCATTTGGTTAAATAGTCGGTGGCCAGTAAAATATATCTTCTTCCTCTAAGACTTCTGGGGAGCTCTCCGACGATGTCCAGACCCCACTTAGCGAAGGGCCGAGTTATGTTTGAATGGAGCTCTTCCACAGGTTGGCGTTTCAGGGGGGCGAACCTCTGGCACTTATCATATTTCTTGACAAACTGGGCTGCCTTAGTCATCATGTAAGGCCAGAAGTATTCAGCTGTTAAGGCCTTATAGGCGAGGCTATGCCTGCCAGAGTGGTCGCCACACGCTTCCTCGTGGATTTCCTCCATCAACTTCTGCGCATCTACGGGACCTACGCACCTCAATATTGGTCCCATCATTGATCTTCTATACAGTCGACTCCCTACCATTGAGTATCAGGCAGCCTTCAGTCTGATCGACCTTGTTTTTTGGGGGTTTATAGGCAGGTTTTCTGACACCAAGTATTAGGTGATAGGTCTCATCCAGCCTACGTCTTCAGAGTCAGTCGCAAACACGTGGCGTGCGGGGGTCTCAAATGTTCTCTTATGTTTTTGCCTTCTGGTAGAATCTCCGTGTGTTCGGTCGTCTCCCTAATTGACATGCTTCTAGCTAGCTCGTCGGCCTTTTGGTTCATCTCCCTGGGTATCTGTTCGATATTGAAATTGCTAAAGTAGGCTTTCGCCCCCATTACCCTGGAGAAGTATCTATGTAGTCTTGGCTCTTTTACTTCAAAGTCTCTACTGACCTGACCCACAATCAGCTGTGAGTCAGTCATTACTGCGATGTTCTCTACTCTAAAGTGCAGAGCCAACTCAAGGCCTTGCAGAAGTGCTTCGTACTCTGCCTCATTGTTCGTTACCTGGAAACCAAGTCTCAAGGCTTTCTCTATCCTGAGTCCTACATAGGTTTGCAGGACTACTCCGATACCTGCCCCGAGGTGTTCGTGGATCCGTCAGTGTAGAG
This sequence comes from Parasponia andersonii, assembly GCA_002914805.1. Taxonomy (NCBI): domain Eukaryota; kingdom Viridiplantae; phylum Streptophyta; class Magnoliopsida; order Rosales; family Cannabaceae; genus Trema; species Trema andersonii. Next base: position 572,935 of record JXTB01000190.1, on the reverse strand, counting down.
GGTCCAGCTTGAAAGCATGTGAGCCAGAGATGTCTGAGGCGGGTCGCATGGCTCGCTGAAAGACTGGATTTCCACTAGGAAGTCTGCCATGACTTGCCTTTTCTTCGCCACTCAAGGCCGATACTCGATGTCGTATATCCCCAACTCGATGGCCCATTTGGTCAGTCGTCCCAATAAGTCCAGTTTTGCCAAGATTTTCCGAATAGGGAAATCCATATACACTATAATCGAATATACCTCGAAGTACTGCCTTAGTCTTTTCTTAGCATTGACCAAAGCAATAACCAGTATCTTTGCCATACTGTATCGCATCTCGGCATCCAGGAGTATGCGGCTTGCATAAAATAACAGCTTCTGCTTGCTGTCTTTCTCAATGAATAGTATGGCACTGATCGCTACTTCGGACACTGCTAAATAAACATATAGGTGATGCCCCTCTGCTGGGGAAGCTAAGATAGGTGGGTGGCTTAAATATAATTTAAGCTCTATCAGGGCCTTGTCCTGCTCCTCCCCCCAGACGATTGTGGAGCTTTTTTTTGTACACTGGAAGAAAGGCTTACATCGATCAGACATTTTGGAGACAAACTGGTTGAGTGCGGCTATCTTCCCGATTAGGCGCTGGACCTCCCGAATGGTTGAGGGTCTTTGTACATCGACGATTGAGGATAACTGGGTCGGGTTGGCCTCAATACCCCTTCTACTCATGATGTGCCCCAAAAACTAGTCGGAGGATACTCTGAACGTGTATTTCTTGGGGTTCAGATGCATTCAGTAGTGCCTCAGAATCTGGAAACATTCGTCCAGATGCCGCAGATGATCTGAAGCTTCTTTGCTCTTTACGACCATGCTGTCGATGTAGACCTCCATCGTCTTCCCCAGTAGCTCGACGAACATTTTTTTCATGAGCCTCTGGTAGGTCACTCCCACGTTCTTCAAGCCAAAAGGCATGCATTTGCAATAGTGCAGACCTCATTCCATAATGAATGTCGTGTGGATCTGGTTTCCCTCATATAGAGGGATCTGGTTGTATTCAGAGTAGGCATTCAGGAAGCTCATCCTGTCGAATCTCACTGTTGCATTGACCATTTGATCGATCTTCGGCAGGCGAAAGCTATCTTTCGGGCAGGCCTTGTTTAGATTGATGAAGTCTATGCAAGTTCAGTCATTGCTATTTTTCTTCTTTACCACCACCGAGTTAGAGACCCGACATGGGTATACGCACTCCATGATTAGGCTGTTTTCCAGTAGTATCTCGACCTCTTATTGATCGCCCTATTTTTCTCTAATGCAAAACTTCAGAGCTCCTGTCTGACCGGAGAGAAGTTGGGGTCTGTGTTCAGTCAGTGGCAGGCGTGTGCGAGGTCTATTCCGGGTATGTCATCGTTGGACCATGTGAAGACATCTTCGTTCCGCCTAAGGAATTCCAACAGCTCGCTCTTTTCCTCTTCAGGCAGCAGGGCCCAGATCAAGACTACTTTCCCCGGTTCTACTTCTTTCAAAGGGACCGTCACCAGCTCCTCAATCGTGGTTTCTTTCCCATCAGACTCCTCTTTGATCTGCTTCATGTATGCAGGCAGGCGGTCTTTTGATTGCTATCTGCCCCTGTTAAGACGTTCGCGCTTACATCGGTTCCCTTCAAGGAGGTTGCAAAATACTTCCACGCAGAGGTCTGGTCTCCTTTAATGTCTATCGTGTAGATACCGTCCTTCGATTGACATCTTAGGACCTGGTAGAGGGTAAAGGCGACCCCATGCATGGTGTGGATCCACCCTCTCCCATGATGGCGTTGAAAGAGGACTAGCAATCGATAACGACGAAATTTACATCCAAGAACCTCTCTGCAGCACAGACTTTCAGAGTCATAATGCCCAAAGGGTTGACCTTAGTGCTGTTGAAGGCGAACAGTGGTTGACAGGTCGGCCTTAGTGCACTCCGATTCAGGCCCATGATCTCAAAAGTGTTGAGGAATTAGACGTCTCGACCAGGACCCTTCCCACCAGTGCGGAGTCGATCTGCAGCCTAATCACTAGTGGGTCATCATAAGGTAGGCGCACCGTGGCCAAATCTTGTTGAATGAAGGCGATGGGGGTGGCTGAGGCGTAGCTTTCTCCCGTCATCAGGTTGTTCGTGGAATGTCCTATGCCCCTCAGGCGCTTCACCCTCTCTTCCATTCTTTTCTGGTGCTTTTTGTTCTCTTCCTGACTCTGGGTCGGCTTTGGTCTACCTAAAATCGTTGGCACTATCCTTAAAGCATGCTCCCCTGTGTCGGAGGCTTGGGTCTGCTTTCCTTTTTCGAGCCCGGTGGCATCTTCCTTGGACTGGCTTTCGCCCGTCTTCACATACTACTTCAACTTGCCGGCTTGGATGCCATCATATCCTATGTGTAAAGGCTACGGCAATTGATGGTATCATGCCCGTGATCTTTGTGAAATTGGTAGTACCTACTCTTATTCTTTATGTGCTCAAGAATGCCAGACTTAGGCAGATCTTTGAAAATGCTCATGTCTCTGTTCTGGAGGTAGATCACATTGATCGACGTGTTGAGCTCGTACTTCGGTAGAGGGTTCTTAAACATTTTCCTCTTCTTGCCGTTTTCTTGACCGGCTTGGATTGGGGATCCCTGCTTCGAAGCTGGCCCCTGGGCTAACGCAAGCCTCTTTATTCCTTGCATGACCGGGGTTTGTGTCGGCACTGTTGTTATCACGGCGGAGGCTTTGGGCACTTTCTGGTGGCTTTCCAGCATCCTAAATACTCCTTCCGAATTTTCCTGGACGCCTATCATGTCATATGGCAAATTCAAGAGTAGATGATCCGACAGTACTGATCCTGGTTATAGGCCCCTGATGAACGAGCTCACGGCTTGGGCTGAGTCGGCATTGTGAACTAAGGACATCACCTCCAGGAAATGCGACAAATATTCCCTTGGAGACTCATTCGCAGATTGCTCCAACCGGTCGAGATCTCACATGGTTTTCTGCTGCTTTCGGACACCCGCGTATTGTTTTAAGAAAAGTTTACAAAAATCTTCAGACCTGTTTATAGACTTCTCCCGAAGTTGCCTGAACCATAACAGGGCTGGCCCCGCCAGGGTAGTGGAGAAGACTTTGCAGGTCACAACTTCGTCCCTGGTCTCCAGGGTCATCTTTTGCTGAAAATGATATATATGGTTGAGGGGGTTAGTCTTTTCCTCGAACGGTCTAAAGGTTGGGATCATGAAGTCCTTTGGCTTGGGCTCCAGCTAGATCCAATCGGCGAAGGCCATTCGGTTGATCCCACGCATGGTCTGTTTTGCCAGATTATCGGGGGTCTGGCTATGATGGGCCCCGAGCCTCTTACTCAGCTCCACCATCATCTCATGTTTCCAGTTGGAAAGTGCACCGTCCGGGCTCTCCTAGTGTCTTCTGTCCACCACCGTTCCTACCCGGAAAGGCCTTGTCTGACTTTGTCGTTCCCCCTGTATCTGCAATCTGGATGGGGCGGGGACTTCCTTCAGCGGTTGCTAACTTCTAGACTCTTGCTGAACCTCATCGTCGAAGTCCTCCCTTCGCCTGCTCCTAGCCTCGCTTGCCAACATCCCCTTAAGGCGGGCATTATCTCTATGAACTTCTGCAACTTCATCTTTTAAGCCCAGGACGGCCTCATGGGCCACCTCTGCCTTCATGTTTGCTTCTGCTAAGGAGGCAAGCATATGATCCAGCTTTTGCTCCAAACTGGGTCGTGCTTCCTAAGAACTTTCTTCGGTGTCGGGACGTGTGCTTCTTGTTGTCATTCTTGAGGGTACCATCCGATGTCATATGGCTTTTTTGTTCGGGGAAAGCTCGGTCATGAGACTTTTACTCTTTCTCTCGCCCTTTTTTTCCCACAAACGGTGCCAAACTGTTGGTGATGATTCTTACCAGCTGTTCACTGTCTCTGAATTACTGATGTTGTATCTACCAACTGTCCACGTATCCTCGCTGTCCCAGAGTACTTTTGCCTTTAGGTCGGGTCGGAGAGGCGGGGGTGGCCACCTGCAAAGACTCTCCGATGCTTAAGTCAGATGTTTATCCCTGAGATTGAGTAGCAAAGATTAAGTTTTTCTCTTACTTATAAATTTTTATGTATCTCTCTCTGTATGTATATATATCCTCAGGGGGATGCATGACTCATATATATATAGTCCTAAAACTGAGAGTCTTCTGGCTCTCAATCTTAAGATCGAGTATCTTTTCTTATCATGACGTACTCCAGAAATCACGGGCCGTGGTTACCATAATTTCTCTTACATCGTCATGTGCTTTTCGCCATCCCCTTTGGCTCGAGCCTGGCGGGGGTGAAACTTTGGCAAGCCGCTGTCCTGTCAGGACGGTTTGCCCAATGTGCACACCTACTCAGGATTGTATTAAATGACATGTCTTAGTCTAGAGTAGTGCGCTGCCTCCAATGATCTTCTGGTGAAAAACCCTCAAGGCTCTTGATCCATAGCTGTTGAGGTAAGAATTAGACTAGACCAAACCTGTCCAGGGTCTGAGAAGGATTCGGCCTAGCCTCCGACAGTCCACGGGCCCATAAGGACGGTTTGCCTAATGCGCACACCTACCCAAGATTACATTAAATGCCTTGTCTGGGTCTGGAGTAGTGTGTTGCCTCCAATGATCTTTTCACAGAAAACCCTTGAGCGTCCTGACCCCCAACTGTTAAGGTAAGAATTAGACTGGGCCGAACCCGTCCAGGGTCTGAGATGGATTCGGCCATGGCCTCCGACAGCCCACGGGCCTATACGGTATCACGTACGACTCGTATAACTTTTAAGCAGTCCTTCTGAATACGTGTCAGACGGTGTGCCCACTGTGATTTATTCTGCCACTTAATCGTTCACATGGTACATGATCTAGGAGCGGGCCTCACACTCCTACACTAAGTGACAATTGTATAGGTTTTTTATTTGGTTTTATGAATTTGTCAATTTGGTATCATTATGATTATATTTTAGGTATATAGACTTTGTGTTTGGGGTCAAAACTTTGGTTTTGTAAGGTAGCAACAAAACTTTTTGAATTAGATTGTCAATTTTGGTATCATTATGATGAGCTTTGAGCTATGAAGTTTATATATTTGGTTAACACATTTGGTTTTGTAGGTAATTACAAAACCTATTATTGTCACTGTTTTTATGACAATACATTGTAAACGTTGTAACAAACGGTCATAAATTTTGTAACTCTCTCAAAACTTTCCTCTTTCTCCCCTTTTCCCTCCTTTTTAGATCTAAAATTTTTTTCCATAAAAAAAAAAAAGAGAGTGTAGCTTTTAATCATAATAATCAGTAAATCCACATGATTTGACCTTGTACAAAACTCATCTAACCAATTACAACCACAAAATAATTTTTTTATGAAAGAAACCATACATAAATCACTTTATCATCCAAGAAATAAAGGGGAAAAAAAAAAAAAGGTAAGACACAGATCTTTCGATCTCACGAGAGCTAATAAAAATAGAGTTAGTGGGAGGAGAAAAAACCTTTCACACACAAAGTGTTCGCTGGAAAAATAAAATTTCAAGAAGAGAGAGAGGAAAAAAAATGGTTGGGCAAATGAAAAAATGGTTAGGGAGAAGTATGGGGGAAAAAAGGAAAATAAAGTTAACTTTTTCACCTAAAAATCTAACACATATCATAAAAGTATTCTTGTAAAGCAATTTATTTTTATCTCCAAAAGCTCTTAGAGAATAATTATTTGCTACTAAAAAAGTTATTTATCTAACGACTCAAAAAAAAGTCATATTGTTCCAAAAAAATTAATAGTGAGGCCAATTTCCCTATTTTTTTTCTCAGTGTCTCTCGATATTCGAGCTTCTAAGAAAAAAGAGTAACTAATACAATAGTGTCAATCTTTATTGGAGATCAAGGACACTTCAAATGAGATCGTGTATGACATAATATTTTAATTTTAGTTCTGTAGTAATAGACAGGTGCCTTATTTGATGTAAATATTGGGCAACTTAAGCTTCCACACGGGATCACTCAAGCAATAATATTTTCTGTATAGTAGCTAAAAGAAATAGACTATAGTAAACTAAGTTAATTTGCGCAACACTGCAATGAATTTGATACCATCTTCTAAAAATATTACTTTTGTCTAATTCTTCAAACCTAATTACCTAGTGTTGTACGGTCTAAAATCCTAAGGTTGCATATGATGTATATGCGACCTCCTCTGTGAAGGATATGTGCGACCTTCCACATATAGAATATATGCGACCTCCTCCGTGATGTTTACATGCGACCTCCTCCGTGATGCTTACATGCGACCTCTTCTGCAGGTTTTTGTGCGACCTTCTCCGTATGGTTTTCCTTAATAAACAGGGAACCTATAGGAAAAGGGAAACACAAACACTATAAAGGAAACTTACAAGAAGAGGGAAATAGGTAAATGCTGTGGAGGAAACCTACAAGGAAAGGGAAACTGAAGACTTCTATTTGCGATTAACTAGGTTATCCTTTTCGAGTAGTTATCTAATTGTATTGTTTGTAATTAACTAGTTATCCGTTTTGAATAATTATCCAATTACTTAATTGGATAATTACCCAATTGTATAGTTACCCGTTTATTCAATTAGGATCCTAGAGACAT
>JXTB01000190.1:538270-558722 GCA_002914805.1 Parasponia andersonii | reverse complement strand
AAGTATTTGATATTTATTATTTTTGTCATAGGAAATTGACAAAAAGAAACCTGAGCATATATATCAAAGAAGACCAAAAAAGAAAAAGACAGAGATGAAAAAAAAATTAAGGCTGTGAAGCAAGCAGGATGAGAAAAAAAGCCTGTAGACTAATAATTCCAAAATTTGTTGATGAGTATTTTAATGATTTTCTTTAAATAAAACTCAATTTCCTAATATCCTACATGCATATATAAGAAGTGGTAACTTATAAAATGGCATTTATGTAATGAAGCACTACGTGTCCGGTGTCCCCTTTCTCTTTTGTGGTCCTAGACAGATTTATAAAAACACCATAAAAACAGGCAGTGGGTCCTATCTATAAAAAAATAATAATAATTAAATACAAAGGCAAGCACAACAAATTATATGAAAAAAATGGAGAGATTTTAAACTAATCGTGAGTTTTTTTACTGTCAAAGAAGACCGCAAATCAAAACGTATTGGCTTTCGCATAATGTAGAGATAAGAAATTATATATGAATTGATTTATGGCCCAAAATGAAATATCAATCTATTCACAAAACTTCAAGAAAAAATGAGGATTAAAAAATAAAAATGGTAACTCCAACCGTAGTTGAAAAAACAGAAAAAGATTGAAAACAATATAATCAACAATGTAAATCCCTGATTTATTTATTTTTTCGCTCAAGGCCTAGTTTAAATTATAATACAAAGTAATATTTCTAAAAAAATAAAAAAATAAATAATTTATATGGGATCCACGTGTTCCACCTAAGCACATACCATTAATGTCTCACACATAAGCTCGCACACTCCACAGGTGAATAAAAGGGAGTTACTTAGTAAATTACAAAATGCAAATATTTAGTATTATCACTGTGGGTCCCAACATAAAATTAAACTATTAAATATCAAGCAAGGAGGTCTCCCAACGCTCATTCATCTTTGTATAATATAGAGATATATATGCACATATATGGGTTTCTTTTCTCTATTTGAATATGGGAAAGTGGTGGAGTTGGCACTGACTGACACATTCCAAGTTACTCGACTGATACAATGGTTTCAATCCAGCTTCAGGATTGAGAAGTAGCAATTTATTTTTCTTTTTCTTTTTCTTTTCTTTTGTTATTTGTTGCTAAAAGGATTGAAATTGAACATTGAAGTGGCCTATCTCTATTGCCTAAGGCCTAAGGGTAATATAAAAATTATTCATTTATTTTTCAGCGAAGAGTAGTAGTATTATGTTATTATATAACTATATATATATATATATATATGTATACTGGCATCGTATGCTTTATATAAATGTGAGCCAGCTGTTTAGGATATTAATTTTTTTTTTCAAGAAAATTATCGTAAAATATAATCTTTTTATTATTATTATTATTCTAAAAGGGGAAAAGAGCCGACCGACTATGACACTATGGACGAATAGAAAATTGGACACTTTTTGGTTCATTATTTAGTATATGTCCAGACTAAATATATATATATATATATATAGTTAAATGTCCATTTTGTTTATACATGAAATTTTTTTTACCTAAACTACCCCTCCCAATTACTCCCAACTAACAGTGAATAAGTTTGCTGCGAATCTAGTTATATTTGTCAGGGGAATCTGTCATCCCATTGGTTGTCAAGGTAATAATATTACATCTTTTTATTTTAATAATAAAATAGTAAAACATTCTAAGTAGATATGCAAATGTGGGTGGGTTTGTTTGGAATATGAGTAGAGCTATTAATGTGGGTCAAGCCATCTAATCGAAAACGAGTCAGTTCTTGATTACTTTTTTTTTTAATTAAAAAATTGTTAAAAACTAATTTTGTCAACCAAGTTATTGTAAAGATGTATTTTTCCATCTCGGAAAAACAAGGGAAAAGTCGGCTAGGTTGCGTTGGCTGACCATGTCCATTCGCGAGCCCGTTGTAACTCGGCCCATCATTACCTTTTTTTTTTAAACCTATTTTCATAAATACCTGTCTTTAATTTTTCTTTCCGAAATACCCATTTTTATGTACATATTTTATATACAAAATATGAGTGGTCCATATTTATAATATAAATTTTATCTATCAGGTACACATTTTATGTGTAAAATATGAACAATATATATTTTAAAATATGTGCCAATTTTTAGTGTAATTTTTATTTATGAAATATAGACCACGATATATATTTAATGCATAAAATGTATATCATGGTATACATTTTATATGTAAATTTAAAACAGTGATAGTCTATATTTCTCTTAAAAAAATATAAAAAAGAGTATTTATGAAATAAAATAAAAATAAAATATGATTTTAAAAAATGGTTATTTATCAACATTTCCCTTGATCAATCATTGCCTAACTTCCATGATCGTTGTGGAAATCTAAAAATTTTGTATTTTTGACTTAGATATAAAATTACTTCTTATAAAAAAAATTATTCATGTTTTGTAACGAGTCTTTTGACGGTGTTTTTTTTTTTTTTAAAATGAATATAGTAATAATAATGTTATTGATACTTACATATCCCATGAGTCCATGACGGTAAAATAAATAGAAAAATTAAATTCTATAATAACCAAAGAATATTATGTCAAGTGGGGTAAGCAAAAAGAATACAGCAATGTTCTTTTTATCTCCATGAGTTTTTGATATTTCACCATCTCCGAACCAAAAAAAAAAAAAAAAATAGGGTTTAGCATCGTTAGCTATTGCTGCGGACATTAGTTGGCTTTCTAAGCGACGACAAGTTGCATTAATAGATGCATATCCTCGTGCCAATATTGTGACATAGAGAGAGCTTTACTAGTCTTGATCTGGTGTTGGATGTTGTCAAATTTAAATTCTGAAACTAAATAATGGAATCAAAGTTCAATTAGACAAATTTAAAAGTCGCTGACATGTATAGGATTTCAATCCATGGAGCTATGCCAAATTCAAGTTTTTAACAAGTAGATAAAGTTGAAAAACTTCATGTCATTGCAAATTTGTCCATTCCGTACGCGTCATGCTAGAATTATCTGATTCCTGTAGCGGATTTGGTTATATGTAGTCAAGCAAATCTATCTTCCAAATGATTGTTAAGGTAATAATATTACACATGTTTATTTTAATATTAAAAAAAATGTAACTAATATTACCCCATTACTCTACTTAAGAAATTATTAGCCAAACCAAAGAGACGCAACTTCAAATGGACTACCCTTAACTCGAGGCAATTATAACTCAATTCAATAAAAGTCTCAAATTGAAAAAAAAAAAAAAAAAAAAAGAGAAGAGACACAATTTTAGAACTATTCCCTTCCTCAAGAAAATGAAAACCCTTCAATTTCTCCTCCATTATACTTCTCCACTAAAAATGCTCAAGTCTCAAACTGACTGGGCAAGCAAACTATCCAATTTATATCTTTTCTTCTAAATTTGTGTCAATTTTCATATTTGGGATCAGAATTAATATTTTATAAAAAGAGCTAAAAAAATGGTGAGTTTTCAATAGGTATTTTTATTTTTGCTCCATGGATGGGTAAATTTGACTAATTTGAAAATAAACTTACAATAACAAGTCATCTTATTCAATATATTAATTTTCAATTCATTTTTTTTGCTTCTTTCTTTTTTGAAAATTTAATTTAAAGTTTAATTTTTTAATTACCTTTAATTTAAAACTATATGTACTATCGTATCTTCAATATTTCATAAAATTTATTTTTTAGTGTATAAAAAGTAAAATCCAATGTAGCATAATTTTCATATTATGAATAAGTTATTTTCTTTAATTAAAAAAAACTTATGAATAAAGCAATTACATTGGAAGAAAATTTGTTTAAAAAAAATTATGCGTGAGTCAACTTAAAATTTGTACATTTTTTGTTGTTTTTTTTTTTCAACGAATGAGATAATTAAGAATGATTTGAAATTATTAAATATTTTTCACTAATTTCATTTTCTTATAAAAAATAAAAAGAAAAATGATCAACTCATTAGGTTACTTATTTTTTTTTAAATAATTTTCTATATTTATATATGTATTAATTATAATAATGCTTTTAATAAATCTACTAATATTATTCTAGCCACTAGATTAAAATCTAATATGCCAAATTAGGATACTCATACATGGAATAAAAACAAAAATCTCCGTTCAAATATCACCCGTTAAATATATATATATATATATATATTATCAACTTGAAATTTATATCCCTAATATGTATTCTAGTTAGTAATTCTTTGAGTTGAAAAGAAATGATCCTAAAAATACAAGGAAAAAAATGTCCATCTAGTAGTTTATCGGGATTATGATATTTGCATTAATTTTATGAATTTGTCAAAAATGGAGTACACAATAGAACAATTTATGACTTGATGAAAGACAACATACTTGTGTACATTGAGATATACATATTCAATAACCTTGAGAACGAAAACGAAGCTATTAAACAATATTAACGAAGCTATTATACAATATTTTCAATAGCACGAAAATGCATACATTTGTACAATGTGATCAGCTATTAGTTTGGTCATACATTTGTACAATGTGATCAGATATTAGTTTGGTCATTCTCTTCGGAGAGACTTCAAAAAAAGCTTAATGTGTGCAATGCTGAGCAGCAAATGGGGCACCCCTGCCCCCTTGGAGGCGGTGCCTCCCTTGCTGCCCGGTGGTGCCCAGCCCAGAGTTACACTCATTAGTTGGTAATGTTAGAAACATTAGTGCCTTTGTCAACTAATACATTTGGCACTTGTGTTTGTATTTCCACCATTATTGAGAAATCGCTAAGGTACTTTTTGACGATTGTTACAGTTAACAATGTTTTATGTCTATACGAAGGGTCAGTGCCATTGATGCTTTGCTAAGTTCTCTCAATGCCACCAAAGCAGGCAAATTGCTTCCACCACCGCTGAGTTGGAAGCACCATAAACCGCCACATGGCTCAGGATGACCAAGTTCCATGGAATGAGAAAAAGTCCAAGATAATGTAGACTAGTCTACCCAAAGGAACACAAGAACAAGTACAAACCCACAGATAGGGCATAAGTTTGGAAGCCAGCTAAGGGTTGCTAAGGGTTATACCTTTTCCCAGTCTTCAAAATGGACTAACCAAGAGTCTAAGGTTTCAACTGATACAATCTTAAGGTCAAGGCCAGTTGACCATACAAATTCATGTTATCAAACATTTCCTCTCCTTGGCATTCTAAATGAAACACAAGTTCAATGATTCAATGAAAATAACTGGCTCATATCTAAAACCTACAAATAAAGCATTCAAGCAAAACTATTTAAATGGTAGCTTACAAGTGGGAAGGGTAGTTTTAGAACCATAAAAAGGCATTCAATGCAGTGGACCAAACATGAATTAACATCTTTTTCCAAAGACCATTTCCTTGCCTTCTTGCTATGCATTCTTCATCTAATTTTGACTTGCAAATCAGTGGTGAACTGGTCATGTCTCATCAAGGAACTGGAAGTGAGAAAGATAATTGAAACAGTTGCATCCTTTTCAAATATGATCCATTTTTACAACAGTGGTTAACAAACTTGAACTGATTACACGATAAATACCAAAAAGGACACAAAAAGGGAGGCCCATGAGATATTAAGCCCCCAGAAAAATCAGCTACGAATAAGATTAGATTTAAATGACAAACTATATAGATGAAAGATCCTCATATATAGTTTTGATACCTGGCCTCTCGGAAACAGACCGTATACAACGTAATGCTATCCCAAGTACCTCCTTCATTCCCTTCTCTACTGCTGGATTCCCCATTTCTGGGGTCAATACAGCATCAAAACACTCTGAGCCACGACCTTCCGATACCCTCACTCGCACCCAGTCTGTCAAATCAACACCTCCCTCCTCACCCGAAACCACATCTCCAGCAGACCTCCCAGTTAAAAGCTCCAACATTATAACTCCAAAGGCATAAACATCGGACTTGAAGGAGGGCAATGGCTTCTTGGAAGCAGCCAACTCTGGAGCACGATAACCTAAGACACCAGCATCAAGAATCTGTTCAATGGTGCCAGCTTGTGTCATTAGACGGTGGAGGCAGTAGTCAGCAACACGGGCATTCAGATCAGGCCCATCTAGGAGTATATTTGTTGCCTTGAGATTACCATGTGGAATAGCACGGTCAAAGTGAAGATAGTTCAGACCACGGGCAACATCAACGGCAATTTTTAGCCTCTGGGCCCAGGTTAATGGCGGGCCTTTCCTTCCCGGTCGATCTAAAAAGTTACACTTAGATTCATCAGAAATAAAAATTAAGATATGAACACATACAGATGGAGTTTAAATAGGTACAAGATGTTGTTCAATCACCAATGGTTAAGTATGATAAAAATCAAAAGCAAATTAGATATCAAAGCATACAACATGGTTTCCATATTTCTTCCAAAAGAGTGTTATAAAGATGGTTGAACAGAGCAAACAGCTTGATTGAATGGAGGCAGTTAAGAACAATAAAGTATACAATATGAAAATGGTGATTCTAGTATGCTATGACCTAGACAAGCAAAATATAATGGTCCTTTAAGTGATTTCGCATGAGTTTCACAAAGTGATTGAACTTTAGCAAAACAAAGAACAACTCAATGAGGATGACAGAACAATTAGGCCTCATAAAACCAGGGAACATACTAACCAAGTCCAAACATAGTAATTATTATAGTGCATGACATCTAATTGACTTTGAATTAGCACACCACCTACCAAACTCATCATAGTATTAACCGAATTCGCTTCATGTCTGAGACTATAGGCACAATTTACTGAAAACAGGATCTTTTTTTCACAATTTCTTTTTGGATGAGTAAAAACAAGTTACATGTAGAAGCTAAAAACAAGTTATATATAGAAGCAAGTGAAGGGCAACAATTTACCATAGAGAAAGCTAGCAAGACTTCCTGGTGAGATGTAATCTGAGAGAATAAGCTTTTCATGTTGAGTGGGACCCCAGTAGTAACCCTTCAGACCAACCACATTAGGATGTCTGATGTTAGCAAATTTTTTAGCTTCCTTGGCAAACTCCTTTTTCTGTTTTGCCAACCCTTCTCTCAACCACTTCACTGTCAAGAACAGCCCATTGTCCAAAGTTGCCCTGTAGGAAGTCCCATGGCTGCTTCTCCCCAACACTTCGGCAGGCGCTCTCGACAACTCCTCAGGCGTCAATGTGACAGTATCGTCAAGAAAATAAAGCTCACCCACCAATCTATCAGGTGACCTCATATCCAATTTTGCAAGGCTTTCTGTGGTGAGCAGATCTCCAGAATCCGGTGACCAAGACAAATGGCTTTTCTTCGAAGGGGAAAAGCCAGTAATAGCTGCCACCTTCTCATCAGAGCTGACAATTTCAGAAGAGGACCCTTTTCGTGATGCCACAAGATCCTCAGCCGAAACAGTCAAAGCACCACTGGTGTCTGCTCCACGAATTCTAGAGGGATTTGGCTGAACATGTCCACTGATGTCCTTTTTGAAGGTGTACTCTGATGAGTTTCTCCTTGAGATACGAATGTAATGTATAAAGATAGCAAGCAAAAGAAAAATGACCAAAGCAACAACACAAGAAACTATTATTATCACTTTGACAATAGTGTTGAGTGGCTTTCTCTTGGAGTTTTGAGCTGGAGAATTGCTTGATTCAGGAGAACCATCAGGAAAACTCAAACCATTATTTCCAGGAAAGAAAGAGGACCTTGGAAACTCTCTCAGGTTCTCCGGCACAACACCACTAAGATCATTGTAGGAAGCATTAAAGCTTTCAAGGCCACTGGGCAAGTTGTTTGGCAAAGGACCTGTAAAATGATTCTGTGATATATCTAATGAGCTTAGTGAGCTCATGCCCGTAATCGAAGTAGGCAGAGAACCAGAAAAGTTATTTCCTGCAATATTGAGCACTTGAATCGGAGTTGAACCCAATTGGTCAGGAAAATAGCCACTAAACCGGTTATGAGAAAGATCAAGAATCCGAATGTTAGAATCATTTGGTAAAGAAGATGATAGCTTAATAGTACCCATGAATAAATTATGGTCAAGATGGAGTTCTTGCAAGGTCGGCATTGTTAGCAAATCAGTTAGAACTGGTCCATCCAACTGGTTGGAACTGAGATCAAGGAATCTGAGCTTTGGATACTGAGTTATTACTCTTGGCAGAGAACTAGTAAGTGAATTCTGTGAGAGACTGAGATGGTTTAGGCGCAAAAACTGTGGGGTTACCTCAGGGATGATTCCAGCTAAACGATTCCGACTCAAATCAAGAAATTCAATGTTCCCCCATTTTGCAATCCTGGTTAGATTTCCTTCAAATTGGTTATTTGATAGATCAAGTACAGCGCAGCTTCCAGTCAACATCGGTAGCTCACCAGTAAGCCCATTGGAGGAAAGATTGAGGATGCGCAAATTTGTTGATGTGATCATACTTATCGGTCCTGAAAATTGAATTTAAATGTGAGATGTCCAGTAGATCAGACTAAGCAACACTAATTATTGTTAAAGAAGCCAAAAAAAAAAAGGGAGTTCACATGAAAAGCTAATGTTGATTGTTGCAGCAAAAAGACCTGAAGTCGTTGATATTTGAAGTACCTGAGAGATTGTTGCCGCTCAAATCTAGTTCATTCAAGACCAGAGAATCTCCTTTTAATAGGTTGTTGGGAATCTCTCCTGAAAATCGATTGTTACTGAGCTTGAGGACTTGAAGATCATAGACAAAACTAAATCCAGGGAGTTCACCAGAAAGCTGATTGTAGCTCAAGTCCAGCACCTTCAAGTTTTCAAATATTTGAAGCTCACCACCACTTACTAGTGACCCAGTAAGCTGGTTATGGCTAAGATTCAAGAATTTGATAGTCTCAGAAATACGTGATAAAAACTTCTCTTGCTGTGAACTAGTTAGCATATTGCTACTAAAATCAACATGTGTGGCAGTTGCCAGGAGAAAGAATTCCATATCTAGATGTCCCTCCAGCATATTCCCATGCAAGTCAATTACATCAAGACCTGAAATCAGCTCAAACCCTTTTGGGATTTGCTTGGTAAAGCTGTTCAAAGACAGATTTAGATATACCAGGTCCGACAGCTTCGTCAGTGATGTTGGCAGTGACCCAGAAAAGGAGTTGCTACTCAAGTCCAATGACTGGATTGAAGAAATTCCCGAAATTGAATCCAGAATGGAGCCTGAGAAGTTATTCCCCGCTAATGACAGGTTTTTTAAGCTCTGTAATCGACCAATCCCCACCGGTAAAGGGGAAGAGAAAAGATTATGTGAGACATCAAGATACTCGAGGCTGCTAAAGTCAGCTATGTTGTCCGGAATTTTGCCTGTGATTGAGTTGTTGGCCATGGAAAGTTTGACAAGCTTTGTGAGATTTGCAAATACACTCAAGTCAGCATCAGCAGAGAGACTTAAGTTGTCAAGAACAACTCCAGCAACATTTCCACCATTGCAAACAATTCCATTCCAAGAAGCTGGGCAGCCATTAAAGTCTATAGACTCATCATTCCAAGAATTTAAGACATAACCAGTGGGATCACGCTTGATACCCTTCCTGAATTCAAGCAGGGCCAAAATGTCCTGCGAAGGAAGCTGCCCCATGGCCGAAAGAAAAAGTAGGGACAGCACAAAAAGTCCACTAACCTTCATTCTAGAAATATAAACAACTTACACCCAAGTGAAAGAAAAGCTGAACGAAGCGAAAAAGTTAGCCCCTCAAGCTTCTAACTCGCAAGTCCAAGACCACTAGAAGCACAAAACATTACCCCAGCAGCGCGTGCTTCAAATCCCAGAAATGAAAGGAACACGACTCGCTTGTACACTTACACACAGGGAAACAAGAGACAAAATGATGGCATTTCGTGCAAAATAGCTAAGGAGATAGCAACTTTAGAAAGCAAAACACAATGATTTTGAAACCACAAATGAAGCAACTACTGAACTGAACCACCTCCACTATGAGTCAATCAAAGCCAGCACTTTCACCAAAGAAGAGACTAAATCTTTAGAGTCTCAGAGCTTCAAGGAACGATTCTTCTCCCCCAGAAAAATACTTTTGACGACGAAGTACAGCTTCAGAGTTCAGACTGAAGAACTGACACAAAAACAATAAATGACAAAAATAAATAAATAAACACAGAAACTCAGCCAACTCCAGAGATCTAAAGCATTAAAGTGGCAGCATTATTATCAAGACCCCATTTTTAAGAACAATGAGAAAGAACCCACCGTTAACTTTCTTCTAAAAAGAGATAATAGTAACAAAGCCTAAAACTTGCAACTATCAGAGCTTTCAACAATGAAAAACAGCTAGAACAGATCACACTTGGGTTACAACACCGTACCTGTTCCACATTGTTCCAAAGAGCCGAGCTAAGCTTCCATCTACAACAAACCCATGAAGAAACAAGAAGTGGGTCTGCAAATTAACAACCAGAACAACCAGACTGCATTGAAGACAAGGGACCCAGAAGATTTTTCACCATAAAGCCCTCAAAAGAGTACTTTCAGCTTTTTTTTTTTTTTTTTTTTTTTAAAAAAAAAAGAGTTGAAAACTTAAAACCCTGCTCTTTTTTTAATGCAAGTGAAAACAAGGCCCTTGTAAAAGTTAAACGAAAATGACTTTGTCACTTTTCAACTGGGTTCTGAAAAGTCTCACCATGTGAGGACACTAAACAAAACACCAAAAGATTGTCATGCAATGGGGATCATTCAATAAAAAGGAAAAAAGATCCAGTTTTTAGTTCATTCTTTTGAGAGGTTTAGTGTCACCAAAAATGAGAAAGTAAGCGGGAAAATGCTAGGGTTTTTCCCTCTTTTGCGGCCTCATTTTCATTCTAATGTCACTGCTTCACCCGCCAAATAAAGGTAAAGAGAATCTCTATCTCTACACTAGTGTCCCTAGTGGACGTCAAATGATTTATCAAATCCAGTTTAAGGTTTCGTTTTTTTTTTTCCCCCTCCGTTTTTGTTTTTGGAATGTTAGAAAAAAAAAATAGACAGTATGGGAAGATGTGTGGAAAGTGCCACGTAGGACATGAGGCCCCACAAATGCCTCTTTGACCAGGTTGGTATTTTTTTCTTCCGATCGAATGAGACACGAGAGGTGAATTAGGTGGAGCATAATGGTGAGGTGAGGGATGTGGGACCCCAGTGTGAGACAACCCGTTGGAGGATGACACGTGGACAGGTCCTTTTGCACTATACGTTACGTGAAGGGTGTTTGTCTTTACAGGTTGTGGAGCTCGTGGGGGTATTTATATTTTGGAGGACCACAAAAGATGTCACAAACCGAAGGAGTGTCTAGTTTTGGTAACATATGATTGGATCTGATTTTTGTAACTTCTGTCACAAATTAAATTTGTGATGTGGGTATTAAATGGTTGAGCACTTAAGTTAAGCAGTGTGTAATATCCATTGACAACAAAAATAGATTTGGTTGTTCAGAGTTAAACCATGTTCGTCACTAGTGTATGTCAATTTGTTAATTGTTGTCGTATATTATAGTGTATTATATCTATACAATATGTGACTGAATAAGACTAGGACATTATCAATGATGATACGTATGATTTTTTAGGTGCCAATCATAATAAGATATGAGAAACGAGTAAACTAAATGGAAAGGTTAGTATAGTATCTTTTAGAGAGGGAAAAAGAGTAAGTATGAACGGTGAGAACATCATGTACGAGGTCATATTGAGCTGACCAAGTTTCTTTAGTAAGTTAATGTATATTACATGATATTGTTTCTGAATGCCATTATTACACGGGTGATAGTTGAATGGTGGTTGATATTTGTATTTACAGCTGTAAAAGAGATCCAAGTATATGAATCATAGAATAAGGTATTTAGAACAATGCATATAAATGCAAGATGATTTAAAGTTTTGCACTTTCCAATTCACTCGTAAATTTACTTATTTCTTCATAACAATGCAACCATAATTAAGGTCAAGAAAAAAGTGGGAAACTCGGAAGCTAATTATTAGATTTCCGTTTTTATTTTCCTTGCTCCCTGCCTTGAAAGTTGAAACTATCCAGTTGATAGAAGAAAACAAAAGATCCTTTAGTACAGCCACAGGTAAGAGGTTGTGGAAGGCAGCATGATGAGCCCCAATAAATTCTTAAGTGGACGACGCAATAAAATTATAAACCCCAGCAATTATGATTCATCAAAAGCTAAAAAAAGCAAGAAAAAATTTGAAACAAACATGAAGATTAAGTACACATTTATATCACAGTGTGTGGGTTCTTTTTTTTTTTTTTTTTCCAGTTAACCACATGCTAAAATATGACAAAAAAATGTTTGCAGATCTCTGTTTTTTTTTTTTAAATTTATTTATTTTTAGTGTAATTTAATCATTAGGATGGTCCTCAGGGATGAGATTGCACAGCGCACTTAGTTGATACACATATGTGTCGCACTGTGCACTCAGTTAAAACACATATTTGAAGTGCTACGTTTTTTTGTTTATTCACCTTCCATATTGTTTAACTATCCATTACCCATAAATGGTATGTTATAATAGCATGTCTAAAACTTGAACATAATAATTTCTTCGCTAAAAGAGAGGGAAAGAAAATATCAAAAGTTTAAACTTTTTTTTTTTGAAAAAATAAAATAAAATAAAATAGTATCTTCGTTCGTATTGGTAGCTGTTAATTTGACTTACTTGCACAGAAACGAACATTTATTTATTTTTTTAAAAAAAATAGTAACGATTCTAAATAATTCCATTTCAAATGGAAATTTCTAGGAAGAAACTTGACAATATGTAACATTTAGTGTTAGTTAGCCTTTGTTTAGACCCCAGTTTTGGCTATTCCAAGGTTCAAAATTAAATCAATGTCATCAGACCGGACATTACATGGAATTTTGAAAATAAATACTCTCCCATTCGCTATCGAAGAAGCAATATGACTCGAACTATGTACTCGAATTTATGGGAGCGTGACTCAATTGAGGCACAACTCAGTGACGGTAGAAGGAAAAAACCAGAATGTGATATAACAGTTCTGAAAGCATGGAATGATATATGGCTCTCACAGAATACAACTCATTTCTAAATTCTAATATGTATCAACTCCAATATCAGCTTGATGAAGAAGATATCCCAAAACTGCAAGAAGGAACATGATACAAAGTACTTGCATTTTTCTTTCCCCTCTTTTTTCAAATAGGACCGTTTACAATCAAAATAATGGACCCATGTGACATATCAGATTCAGCTAATTAACTAGCATATAATATCCTCTAATGGGGATTTTTGACATCACTTCTTCCCTCCGCCGGAAACATTAAACTTGAAAAATATTATGTCTCCATCTTGAACCACGTACGTCTTCCCCTCTTGTTTGTACTTCCCACCAGCCTTTGAGAAAGAGTCGGAACAGGGATATTTTAGACCCGTGAAATTCATAATTGAAGAGAAAAACTCAAAACAACAAGAGAAGGAAAATAAAGAAATTAAGGAATGGTATTTATTTGTTTATAGCTAATAAATTGACACTCTATGGATTAGGAACCCAAAGCCAAGTCCGAACAAGTTTCTATAATGGTGTATACACTTTTAAGGTATCAATCTTTTAAGGCAATAGTAATGCAATGTTAAGATCGTGACATTATGAAGTCCTTGCAATGTTTAAATCATGACCATATGAAGTCCTCTATGATTCAGAATGACCCAATGACGGCGGATAAATATGTTCAAAGCATATAATCAAATCGTTCAGGTTGTAGAATATACCTTAACAGCAGCTTCACTACCAAGCTCCTTCAGATCCTCGAATTTCATGACCTACACATTGTCCGAAAATCTAAATTAGTAACTTCTTATGGTTCAGCATACTAACCCTGAGAGTTGAGACATGTCATGACTCTTGATCGTTGATACCCATGCACACGCATGCCCACACCTTATGTATAGGTTTAAAATAAGACAACACACCAAAACACACACACACACACAAACACGATTAAACACTAGGGTACGTACCTCATAAATGTAACCGAATAAACACTAGGGTAAGTACCTCATAAATGTAAGTGTCGAAGAAGGAGAGGTGATAAACACGTAATAACTCTTATTATGGTATTTACATAAATACTATTAATAAATGACATTTATACAAATACTATTAATAAAAAAGACACTCCACTAAAAAGCTCAATTACTGTACTCTTAAATCAAATGTCACACTCTTAGATTAAATGTTATATCTTTAAGAGATTTAATCAACTAGTCTTGATTAACCGATCCATCTAACATATTCTATACACAAGTAAAATCCTTGTACAATGCGTGCCAGATGCTAGTTGATATATGTAAGGATAGAAATTTTATGAATGAAAATATCCGCTGAAATCTTATGTAATATATATATATATATATATATATATATATATATATATATATATATATATATATATATATCTCTCTCTCTCTCTCTGCTGAACTAAGCTTTGACTGAAGCACTGGGTGTAATAAAATGTTGGCCTCCAAAAACTTTGATTTCATCAAAATACTTAGCTCAGTTATTTCAAGTACAAGTTTTCGAGAAAAAAGATAGTGACCATGTTAGAGTAATCAACTACCAAAAATAGTATTTCAAAATAAACACTTTGGTAAAAACCGTCCATATTAGTGGTTTATGCCAAACTCTGACCAATTTTAACTTTTCAGTGTTGATGAAAAGAAGCATTATTAAACATAATAAAATTTTTCAGTTCCTTTCTTTTCTGTCTCTCCTTTTTTCTTTTCTGCTTTTAAAAGAGGGTAAGGGGGTTTGAGGAACCAGGTTTCATAAACTTTTATCCATCGGTTAACCAATGGGAAGGTTCCAACCTAGATAACAGTAGAAGGAATATTGCTAACAATCTAACAAAAAGGATTAGGTGGTCATGCTACTCATCAGGCACAACGAACGTGGGTCAGTACTAACCGCAGGCAGGCCATCAGAATTAACACTTATTCTAGCCCTGAAATAAGATTTAACTAACAACAGTAAATAAAATCCATTGCCAGAAAGTCAAAATTTTGATCAAGGACCTCAGCACAAATGAACCCTCTCTCAAAATCGGTATGGATGGCCCCTGCAGCTTGGGGAGCTTTTGTCTGCCGTCTGATCTGCCAGCACTTAACCTGCAAAAGGCAACTTATCAGAAAACTTTTGAGCCACTTAAAAAAAAAAACAAAAAACAAAAAACCACCTGGCTGTATATTCATTATAAATTGGAAAAGATGGAAAGGTGTCAAATTTGTCAGGTGAGGAAAGAAGATACTTGTATGCACAGGGAAAACAGCCTCACAAATTATCAGAAAACTAACTAGGATCTGCAAGACATCTTTCACTTAAATAGGAGCTTAAGCTTAGGATTTGGTCATTTTACAGGTACTGAAACCTCAAGGCAGTAACTGAAGCAGTAGATCTATGGTTAATATCGTGCAATGCACTAGAAATCTTCTCATTAACTCTTATGGAGGCCATGAACTGATTCAATGGACTTCTAGTGAAGCCATCAAGAACAGTATAGATGCAATCAGGTATACATGTTGCTGACTACTAATGTGCAATCAAGTTCAGAAATAAGATCACCAACATCTATGTTAAAGAAAAACAATTTAACAGCAGGAACTTAAAATTGATCAGAATCAAAAGTTACAAAAAAAAAAAAATGCAGAGTGAAGACATTTACCTCATCAGGGCCAGCTGTGAAAAAGTAAATTAGATTAATTGCTGAAAATCCAGTCTTTATGATCTTGGGAAGAGCACTGTAACAAAATTATGCAAGTTAAATACTTGTACAAATTATTACTAGTCATTGTGATTTGTGCCAGAAAAGGATACACAACGAAAGACTAACCTAAAATTAATCAAAAGTGTGTTGTAAGAAATGAAATACAGATTATCAAACAGCTAGAACGAGTTAGCCCAAAGTGTAGAGATTTGGGAACTCGCTAGAAATACAGATTATCGAACAGCTACAACCAAATACTTGATGCAAGATCCTAAACCGAGTGAAAGGGAAAACAAAAGCCTCAATATCTGGTAATTTTTAATGACCTGTGAAGATCTAGAGTTGAAAGCTCCAATTGTAAGAGGAAAAACTAAAGCTTCAACTGCAGATAGAAACTCAGCAGATGAACCTAAAATGTATACCAGAAAAAGAAGTAGAGAAAGACAGAACAGGTATCTGTTCAATCTGCAGCCAGTGGTTCCTCTGACAAAAAAATTTAGAAAATTGATACGAAATTGGAATTTGAAATCAGATAATTTATATGTGGCATACAAAAGCAAAGCAAGACAATTATCAAAACTCAAACGGACAATGACAGAACACAACATGTGTACCTAGCAAAGTATGATATGCCTGCATTCACTATTTCTATCTATCAAGATATACGAACTATCCATTTGGTATGGGGAGTTCCGAGTTTTCATACTAATGGGAAAGTAAAGGAGGGTAATATGATTTTATGGAAACCTATACAGTTGTGTTTGGTTATGCACAGGAATCTTGTCTCAGATTGCTGAAGATACCAAATAACAATGTTTGGTTTGACAACGAAATGTAATGTCTTTCTAATAAAAATATAACAACCTTACTTGATTTCATTGGTCTTTTATGATTTTTTTTTTGGAGAAATAGTCTATGATTATACAATAAATAATATTGATATAATAAAAATATTAATATAACTCAAATTATGACTTGTGGAAGTCTATCATTTACGTTTTGTTAGTATTCTTAAAATATGAATATAGTTTTTGTTAAATAAATAATAAATATAAACATTAAGAATAACTATTACTATATTAAAATAGTTTTGTTCATTAAAATAGTTTTTTTTCAACGAACAGTATATTAAAATTAATTGTTACAATGACGATATTCACAAAATCTTCTTTTTTCTATAAATACATAATCCACTATTTATTTCTTTCAATTTTATATATTTAAAAAATCATAAAATATTTACCATAATAAACATAAATTTTGCCCAAAAACCAACAAGAATGAAGCAGTAAATAACTTCCTGCAAATTTAGATATATCAATATTAATGGTGTTTGAAATTATTAGGATTAAAGCTTTGACCAAAGAGGTATGTAACCCATCTTGCTCTAAACTCCATAACAACCCAGAACTAAGAACACCCAATTGGATTTACTTCCAAAAACATGACAATATAAAATCGATCCACAGACCATAGAAAAACATGATAACTGTGGGGAAGGAAAACAATCAAAAAGATCGAGTTTTTCATTTGAGAGTCGTAGAAGAAACCCAAAAGCTAACCAAAATACAGACTGATTAGCATTTGTAGCAGTGGTGATCGACATAGTCGGCGCCAACAATAGTCGTCAACCGTGTTGTTCGCGGTGTTAGTTGGCGATGTCACAGTTGGTCACCATAAGGTCTAGAGGTAAGCTGGTGAGGGGTGTGACTATGAAGATGTGTGAGAGATGAGATTTTTTTCCCCGGTAATATGAAATCCCCACCCTTTTCGTTGGGTCTTAGATTACCCCACTTTTTAGGGAAGTGCACCCCATGTTATACTCCATGTTATTTACTTTCTCAAGGATAAAGAGAGACAACTACCTCTACCAAAGGTTGTAATCTTTCACATTACCATTCCTATCAACATATTACCCCATACCGAAGGGCCCCAAAATGTAATTCTGTCTAATGAAGAAATGTTTAAACCACACTGCAATAATCAAGGTTCCATATAAGCAAGGATATGAAAAGTTGAATTTACCTTTGTAGTTTGTTCTCCTCACAATACTTTGCAGCTTCATCAGGTGGCATATCAGCAAGATTTCTTTCTAAGGCACAGCTGAAAGGAATAATAGGCTCCCCACCATGTTCTTGCACCCTAATAAAAAAATAAAAGGACCACCTTATCCTCATTCGTTTTAACAAAAAGAAAATCTAAACAGATACAAATAAAAATGATAATAGGTCCCAACATCCATAAGAGGCAAAACGGATTAAAATCCATACAATATATTTACATGCACATCCACAAACACACAGCAAGAGGGGAAAAAAATTGCATCAGAATGGTGATCATACCAAGCATGTATCTTCGGCAAAAACTTGTTCTTTTTTCTTTGGTAATCTTTCTCATTCATGTTAACCTGTGGAGCAAATACAGATAATCAAATATTCGATCATGTACACTCTAAAATGGTATCCACGTTCCTTCTTTCCTGATTTAATATATTATATACATATATAGTTTTAATTGAAAGGTAATACAAAACAAGAGTTCCTGAGCACTGAATCCAAAAGTAAAAAACTCGATTATGCTAGAGTATTGGGTGTAGAACAGAAAATGACAGGCCAAGAACCATTTCTAGGTTTTTCAAGTCAGTTCAATCTTCCAACTCCCTTGTAGAAGCCAAAAATAAATGACTCAGAAATACTTCCTATTTTGACAACAGAGAATGATAAACTCAATTATAGTGAGATTTGAGCATAGAATAGAAGATGAAAAGCCATGAACCATTTCTGATGAGGAATATGAATAAGATGAATTAGGAATCTATATCATTATTATTAATTAGAGTATTTTAGGATTATAATTATGTTTTATTTAATTATTAAGTTTTATTTATTTTTGAGTAACGAGTTTGATGTTTCCCTTTTATGATTGTTTCTAGAGCTTGTTAGTTTTGTGTAAAAGCTTATCTATAAATAAGCTCCTCTATGTACATTATTTTAAAAGAATAATTAATGAAATACAAACTATTCTGAAATTCTTTTCTCTTAGTTCTTCTCTTCTTCTTTCTTCTCATATTCTTTCTAAATCTCTCTCTCTCTTTCTCAACTCTCACTCTTGTTCTACATCAATTTCATTCCATCTTTCAATTAAATTTCAGAAGTGATTCCTGTTTTAACAACTGTCACACATAACACACAGTTGAACAGGCCACTTTTAGGGCTACATCGGATCGCTCTGGAAAGACCTGATTCAAATTACAAAATTGTAAACTCTCCATATCAAACCATGATATTATTGTCTTAGGTTCCAGAAACAAGAAAAGCAACATAATTTTATACAATTGTCAATTAGTTAGCGCCTTGTTTCTCATTGTGATAGGTTTCTTTATAGATTGTTTTACAACAGCTTGCAGCCAAACATGATGTGCTTATGAAAGAAAATAGTTGAATTTTTTTTTTCTATAACAGACAAATTTCATTAAAATAGAATAAAAATTACAAAGCTTAGAGGGTAAGTTATCATTCAGAACAGAATAAGAATTATTAGCAACTAGTCAAGGCACTTCTTTCTTATTTTAACAAAAACAAAGGAAAACCTGAAGATATTGGAGATACATGAAATGAAAATGTTATACAGTCATAAGATATAAGTCACATATGTAAAACATAGAAACTAATTTAATGTAGTATAGAGAAACAAAGTCTTATACACCTATTAAAACTTACCAAGTAAACAACAGGCTTGGCAGTTAGCAATTGAAACGTATTCAGTATTTCCACATCCGCAGCTTTCCAGTCCCCTAGGCGAATATCTTTTCCTTCCTCAAGCCATGCCTTGACCTGTAAATACATATACATTGTTTAGCATTCATAGCACACACTTCATAGGAGATGCCAGATTACTATCTTAAGAAATAAGACCACTTCTGAAATTATTAATAAAAATTTGTACCAAGGGAACGAAAGAAAACAATGTCAAAAACAATAATTTCAGTCTTCTTAGTCATTCTTAGGCCAGAATGCCATAAAATCATGCAGCTCAAAGATAAATTTTCTTGTCGGCTAAGGATTTCACTTCCTAGTTTGGTTTTACACTCCGAATATAAGGACTTTGCTGTATTTTGATATTCAGTTTGGACTTGACATTGATTATCATTATAGATCAGTATCCTGGTTTTTCTTCCCCTTTGTTCTTCTTCTTACTATCCCAAACAGAAATATCACATCGTTATAACAGCTTCCCATGCAAAATCAATACACTGAAAAATATTTTCTAAACCAAAGACGATATAAATAAGCCCTGACATGAAAACACATATAAGACATTATCAAAGCAGACCTCTTACAGTCATGAAATTATTAAATAACTCAACACTGATGAATAGAAAGAAAACATTAGTATCAATGGCAAGAGTAGTTAATGAGACAATATTCTTCTTTTACTTAAATGAGGAAGAGTGAAACAATACTGGAGCCTGGAGGAATTTCACATTTGAACCAATTCTCAAAAATACAAGTCAAAGGACAGGAAAAGTACATCTAACACCAACACATACCTTTCCGCAGCACTCATGCTCTATTTTTAGCTGCTTATCATTGCTCCTCTTCATACTCTTTTCAAGATCCTCTGTTTTCTTCTCCATGAATTCAATATCCTGTAAATAAATGGCATCAGGCATAGGTTGTATTTTGTAAAATCTACTCAATTAATAACTTTCTT
>JXTB01000190.1:449738-538089 GCA_002914805.1 Parasponia andersonii | reverse complement strand
ATTGGTTTGAAGACCTGTAAGGTATATTTACACAGTGGTAGACTTGGAAAAAAGTATATATTCGAATTCACAAGTGCAAAAGAAATGATAATGCAAACAGGGTGAATAATCCATAACAAAAAAAGACCAAGAATGACTTGGCTAAAAGTGATTACGCAGGTTTCACTCAAATGGAAAAAAAAAAATTGAAAAAAAAGGGGTGATATGCAGCCATGTCTTGAACTGCAGAAGATATAGTGCAAAAATATAAATTTAGACATGACAAGAAGCTGAAAAGAATTCAATTTTGACAAGGTACACCAAACTCGAGTATAATAGAAACATCCAATCACAGAGAAACCAATGAATAATAGAAACAAGTGTATAGCACACCTTTAGTCGCAATTCTTCACTAATAACCTCCAAATCCCTCACAGGATCTACTGAGTCATCTACATGGATAATATCAGGATCTTCAAATGCACCTGAAGAAATGTTATTGACAACACAAAGGTAATAAAATGAGTCATTTACATTAAAAAGAGGACTATATTTCAAATTATTTTCCAAAGGAAAGTTAGCAACTCAGTGTCTTTTGTCTGCCTAGAAGACGCGTAGGTAGCAAATTTATTCCTCAGCATTGTTATAGCAAGTAGGTAAAATCTGGTCAAGGCCACAGAGGATCATCTGACACCTACATCGATAAGGGGTGTCCTCTACAATGCTGATAGACAACAGAGTTACAGCACCGGCTGCTACTAAAAAGATGAATTAGTATGTAGAATAAAATAGTTTGAGGTACTTGACCGATAATGTTGGATGGTGAAGAATGGTTCTCTATTTGGATGTTAAACCAAGGACAGGGTGTGAAAGAGTTCATCCTAATAAACCCAAATTTATACACAATGCCGCTGAGATAGGACAGCAGGAGCAGAATCCAGACAGCTGCAACAAGGAAATTCTGGTGATAATCGGTGACAAACCTTGGAATATCAGAGTGCACTTATCCAGTACCCACTGAATAAGAAATAAGGCAGAAAATACAATTTCGGGAGAATGGATTTCAAATGGCTGTTTGTCACAGGAAACTTAGTTGAAGATTAAGATATTCCAAGCAAGATTATCCTAAAAAATCCATGGAAACAAGAGCTTTTTCGAAACAAAGTAGGACAGTTTCAGGTTCCATGGAAAAGAAGCAAAAAGCAGGAGCCTATTCTGGGAATGTGAGTAGTGCCTCAAAGAACAATATTGAGACTTCTTTCTTTAGTTGATAAGAGATTTACTTCAGCCAGAGGGATTTTAAAGATGAATGGAGCTTAAAGAGGTGACCTATATATTGAATTCTCATCGAACTATGTACTCTCATAAACTAATTGTCACATAGAAAAAACTTCTAAAAAGATACAAATCAAGCATGTGATATACTTAGAAATTATGCATCTTACGCAGAACATGAAAAATTCCATCAACTGCTCGAATGTGAGATAAGAAACTGTTGCCCAAGCCCTGCCCCTGATGGGCGCCCCGAACTAGTCCAGCTATATCATGGATCTCCAGAAACGCAGAGACCTGTAAATCAAAACTAATTTAATATATTTTATGAAGAAGTGCCATAAACATAAAAGGTTAAAAATTTATAATTATTATGCTCAGTCCATAACCAAAAAAAATTCTCAAAAGTTTATCTATAATAATTAACATATCTAGTACCCACTCAATAAGTTTAAGCTAGAAAATACATGACAATTATATGAAGTATATTTGCTAGCAAGATGACATTTCCTAATTAAGCTAAGGGAAGTTCCAAAGGTAGATTGGACCTTCAAAATTCCAATTCACAGGACACAAGCCAGCTACCCATAATCTTAGGGGGCGTTTGGTATAAGATTCGAATCCTATTCTACAAATCTAAAAGTAGCTTTCATGTAGAAAATTGGAAGGATATTTATATGAAAGTTGTTTCTGGATTTGTAGAATAGGATTCGAATCCTATACCAAACACACCCTTAGTTACTCAAATGAATTTTCTTTTCAGGGTATCACAACTGTGTAGCTCACCTGTTATCAAAATCTTGTTGGTTGATTTGCTTTCGAAATCAAAAATCAGATTCCCTCTCCAATTCTCTTTTGCACTTCCCAGTGAAATAAAATATGTTTCTTAATGGCCACTAGACAAGTTGAGAAGGAAGATGACTAACGTGATATAAAAGCACTCAATCTAATTGCTTTAGTTCAAACCAAAACCCTATAACAAGTAGACTAGACATCTTAGAACAATGACGTAGATGACTGCTTCACTCCAGAAAATAATGCCAAAACTAGAGCAGCTTGAACAAAATTGTTGGTGGTGGCAAGAGAAAGAAGATTAATATGGAAAAGACCATAGCAAGATGCAACAGGTAATGCAAATGAAGACGAAAGAATACCAATATGGAGGTAATATAAACAACTAGGGAGATAAAAAAAAGGTATCACCTCGAATTTTAAGTTGCTATACAGGTAATGGAATTGACTAGATTGTAGAGTTCAGTTCAAATGAGAAGACTTGTAATATACTCGAATTTTATGTTGCTGACACCAAATTTAACGTCTAATATGCAAAGTGTAATGAGTAATACTCATGACAGCATGAAAAAACCGAATATGACATATGATAATTGTTACAATGGTTCGGTATTGACATTGATAATGAATAATAGAACTACTGAGCTCTCTCCTTCTTGTTTCTCTCTCAAGCTCCCTTTCCGTTACATGCTTTCTTTCCCTAAAGTCCCTTATTCCCTTCTTTCAATCTGTACTCAATCTTTCTCACTGGTCCTAGATCCCTTCCTCCTAAACACATGGTACAATGAAGAAAAGAAAATGCACGCTCCTAGAGCCTAGAAGTCCCAAGTTAAAAACGTGTAGGTACTACTGCTGTTTGCCCATAGTTTCTCATTCACAGCAGCATCACCAAAGAAAAAAAAAAAGAACCTTGTATGACTCACGATAGCAGAAGCGTTAAGGTTTCCATCTGAAAAACCAAGCAACTTCTAAAGGCAATAAGGAACAAACCTCGCTCTTTGGCTTGAATAGTTGGCAAAGCCATTCGAACCGCTCATCAGGAATATTTACCCGAGCCTCATTAGGTTCAATTGTGCAGAAAGGGAAATTCTCCGCAGGTATTGCCAACTTAGTAAGTGTGTTAAAAAGTGTAGACTTGCCAACATTTGGTAATCCAACCTGACAATGCAAGTACAAAGTATTTCATTAACAATATGAACTAGCAAACAATATCGCAGGTTGCAAAACTTTTTGTTCTTTTTTTTTCCCCAATTGTTCCTTTTTTTTGGTTTGCCATTTGGATTTAGGTTATTTTTTTCTTACTATCCAATATACTCATCCTTTTCTGAACATCTGTCACAGAAACCAAAATCCACCATTATCAAGTTTTTCTTGGCAAATATCCAGCCTAATTTACGACTAAACCAAATAAGAATTAAAATTTTCATTATCATAATAGTGATTGACAAACTACTACAACCACTCTCAAAGTAAACAAACAAACAAAATACAAACCCAGTTGTTATTTTCTTCTGCTTGAACCAACTCAGTAATTAAAAAAACCAAACAAAATTACAGATTAAGTAGCTCTTCAAAGAGAACAATTAGGTATAAATAAAAAAATGGGCATTCTTTTTCTATGATCAGATTCCTACATTTTCCGGGAAAATAAAACAGGAGAAAATCATGGGTAACCAATCAGAATCGAATCGAATCGAATCAATATCCAACGAAAGAGAGTAAAATTGAAAGAAGAGTAAGAAAGTTTACAATTCCGATCTTAAGGTGAGATGAGAATCGTCCGAGAATGGGTCTCTCAGCTGGTGCTTCTTTCCCCTTGGCAGCTTTCGGAGGCATCTTTAGAGCGAGAGAGTGGTTCAGTGAGTGAGTGAGTGAGTGAGTTCGTGTTCTAGGGTTCTAAAACAGTAAGAGAGCTGAGCTCGTTTTCAGGGAAAAGAAATCGAAAATGGGATATGGAGATTTTTGGTCTATTTATATACGCAACGGTCGTCGAACCCTAGCGACGCACTACTCGCGTTATCCCAACGCCCGCTTTTTGACGCGTCCGCACCTCAATGCAACTCTTCCTGCCTGCCCCGCTTTTAGAGTAATTTATTTTTTTCTTTGTTTTATTTTTTTTTTTTTTTGGAAAAGGTTATTTTTTTTAAAAAACTGAAAAAGATCATTTTTAAATCATTAGCCACCTCTCTGTGTAGATGGGATGAGCATTGCTATTCTATTTATCACTAGTCCTAAGGTTATTATATGATCGATAAATGGTCGTATTTATTAGGACCCACCCACAAAAATAAAAGGCAGAAATTCAGATACATAACTCGAGTTGGACTGGTGAGTCATGATTAAAAGCTTTGTTGATGAAAGTATTTACTATTTCGAATTTGGTCGATAACCACTTATTTGAATAGTTTTTTTGGTTTTTAAATAAAAAAATACTTTTCAAAAGTATATTTAGTAATTTTTTTTATTTTTTATAATTTGAAAACAAAATTTTCTTTTTTTCAAACTTTTTTATACATTTTTTTTTAGAAATGATAATATAAGTTTAAACATATTCATATCGTCATTTCTCTCAATATTTTCTGTTTCATCGCTATCTCTCATGTCACTATTTCTTTAGTCCATCATAAAAGTGATATTTTTCTAAATAAAATTGTAAAAATTATAACAGTTTTTTTTTCCAAAACTTTCTTATTTTTTTTGGAAAATTTTAAAATTTTCCTTTTTTTTATTTTTTTTTGAAAATACCATTTTAAAAATATTTAAAAAATGCCACTTATTCTCTCTTCTTTTTTTCCCTTATTACCCTCCCTTTTGATTTTCACTTTTAAAAGTGAAAAGTTCTAGTTACCAAACGTATTTTTATTTTTTATTTAAAAAACCAAAATAAGAAAATATACTTTCGATTTTGTGTTTAAAAAATAAATATATTACCAAACAATACCTTTATTAGTGCAAATTTTCAAAATAATTTTTTTAATGTAAATTTTATGACTTTTCTAGTTCTAAATAAAGAGAATTTCATTAATAAACCCAATCTAACCCAATAAAAGTTCAAAACCCGCCAAAATCGGCTTAGGCTAGGCTAGATTGGTTAGGTTGGTCAGCCCAATCAAATTTTTGTACACTCCTAATTTTGGCTCAATTGATGTGTAAGTACACATTTACAATTTTTTGTTATCTCATTTTTAATATTTATAAGATAAGAAAAAACAATTGATCAAAATATAATTCATCTTATAAATTTAATGTTTATAAAAAAAATATATATGAATCAAGTAGTCTCAAAATTTAAATAACGTATATATTTACAAATAAAATTATCTAGCATGCTACACTTAACCAAAAGTCAAAACTAGCAAGCAAAAAAGAAGAAAAAAAAAAGATACAAGAAACGCTAAAATTATCTATAAATGAAATGATATCGAAATTTAGAAAAAGGAATTTTTTACTAAAAAATTGTTTATTTTAACCAATTTTAATGGAAAATTCTGTATATTTTGAAATGTCAATAAAACTCGTAAAGTTACATTTTTTTTTATCATAAAAAACCTAGACTTTTCTGTTATTGTGTGCTGTTGTGTGTCATTGACTTAATAGAGAGAAATAAAATGATAGTAGCACACGTAACGAACAATACCCACTTTTTGTCAAAAAGTTTTCTTCTTGTTTCCAAACATCATTAAAATTCACTTTAAAAAATTACATAAATTAATTAAACAGTAAAACTAAACAGTTAAAAGTTTGCTATTTTCTCACGATATTATTTCAATTAAATTATTACAAACTTCATTTTACTTTTTGATAAGTAAACAATACAGATATTTATGCCATTTGTAGTAGTTTCAAAATTGTTATCGAAAGATATTTTGTAGTGCAATAACTTTTCCGGACATGAAATGTTATTGTTAATAATTTGTCAATTTTTTATTATTTTTTAAATCAATGTAATAATTCCTAAATAAATAGTGAGACTCTTTTATTTATTTATTTATTTATGAATAACGATTTTGAAATGTTCATTTTTGTCTTTTTTTTTTTACACAATTTTTTTCTAAAAAATTGTAACAATATTGTTTGAAGACAAAATTAATTAATTCAAACAGGGAGTTGTTATCGTTTCTTAAAGGTGTTATTGTTATTTTTTTGTCTTTTTTCCTCAAGTCAAGTGGAGTAATTTGATGGGTATGAATAATTCAAGGTATTTTATAAGTAAGACAATTTGATAGGTACGAATAATTTGATGTGTCATCCCTTTTTTCTTCAGAACTTGAGCTAGATGTTCGTTGCAATAGTTTCTATCACAGATTTATTTTGTTCCATAGATTTCAGTTGGTCTTTATAATCCTTTTAGTAGAATCATATTCTATGGCTCATCACTCAAATTGATTTTACTATTTTCAATGAACCCAGTATTTTTAGTTTTAATAATTATTTGGTTACAATTAACATATTAAAATTCTATGCCTTTTGGAGTTTTCAGTGTAGTTAATAAAGTACTCATTGATCATTCTAAAGTCTTTTTTTCTTAGTGTAATTATAAATCCAGTTTCCGCCAAATAATATAATACGTAGGTGCCTTAATTCCACAACTCACAAGAAGTTTCTTAAACTACATTACTCGGAACTCAGTTTGAAGAAAACATAGTTATTTTCAGATAGTATATCCCTAGAATTTTCAACAAGAAATATATAATAAAAGAATTTGCAATAGAATAGTGAATAACTGATTTTAATTTTTCTCACAAGCTTAGGAATTTAGTTATGAAATATTGACATGACCATGAAAGGTTACCTCAATAAAAAATTATTCTTATCTTTTCTCCTTTAATTACGAAGCTTTAAACTGTAGAAGTTTGTGCACACCTCAGTTTTGATCAAACATCAGTAAGATCCTATCTTCAATTGCAAAACTAAAAAACTCCAAGCAATTTTTATCAAAGATCATAGTGACATCTAATGGCTCTCTTCCAACTTTTCCCTCTAAGTTTAATGGATATAGTCATCAAGCAAATATATTTTCATCATATACCGAGAATTATGCATATATTTGATGACATAATTCAAATTCAGCAGTCAATTGGGACTAGCTCAGTTGGTCCAAGGTTTGAGAGATGTGTGTATGAGTTTGGGGAGGTCAGGGGTTCAAAACTTGGTAGAGTGTGTGTGTGTGTGTGCGCTTTATTTTCCTTTAAATTTGTAGTAAGTAGTGGTCATTAGTTAAATCCCACTTTTTTAAAAAAAAAAAAAATCAAATTCAGCAAGTATCCTTTTAGGCTGGTTGAAACTAATTAGTGAATGGGCAATGGTGCGAGGCCAAATGAGGCTAATCTACGATTTTGACTCCTCTCTCTCCTCTAATGTTTGATCTCATATAGTCTAAATAAGTTGGTACAGATTAGATCAAAATAAACTTATTTAATTCAAGTTCTAGTAGCCAATTGTATTGAAAATCAGTTCATGCAAAATTTTAACACTTGTGTAATAAAACTACATAGGGAAATATATGGATATAGTGCAATTTTCCCCTCAAAATGACTATAGATTCTCAAAATGAATTTTCTACTACAAACTAGTAAGCACAAATTCCAAATTCTTTGATTTTATTGTGATCATGAGTCAAACATATTGTGGCAAATTGCCACAACATCTGTGACAACTTTTCACATACATTGTGACTATAAGAAAAACTGAAGAAAAAAAGAGAAGAGTGGGAGAGGACACTTCGTTAAACTGAAGAAAGAGAAAGAAAAGAGAGAGCAATCAGGCTACATTTGAGGGAGATGGAAAGGTTGGTAAAAATGAAAAAAGTATGTAAAAGTAATTAGAAATTGAAAATATTCGGGAAAGTTTGATGGGTAGCACATATTAAGTTTAAGATTTTAACATTAGGACTCAAATAAATTAATATTATTAGCATTTTTTATTAGTGGAGTTTCTAAATTACCTTTCTATCTCTCATGCTTTCTATTTCGTTCATTCGACTATCCTTTCTCTCTCTCACTTTCGCTCCTTGACTATTCTCTTTCTCTCTCTCGCTCCTCTCTTCGACTCCGGCAACGACTTTTTAGATCTTTTCTGACTCCTACGTATGCAAGAGCAATACATTCCTCTTCGACTCGATTGTTCGGCCTTTAGTGGTAGCTTTTTCTTCGACTTGTTTGTTCAGTTTCGTCTCTCTCCATTTCATATATCCATCGTAATTTTCTAGGTTCTTCTTTTTTATATATATAATATTTTTCTATTTTTGGTTGGGTTTTATTCTATTTTAGGTTTAGATGAGCTTTGAGAACTTTTTATTTTAGATATATAATCCTTCATGTTTTCGTGATTTGGTTGTAATTTTGTTCTTCTTTTTATGTAATCAGATCGTTTTAGTCTCTTATATGTTTACTTTGATTGTTCTTAGTAGAGTGACCAATCACACTACTTAGATGATCTTATGAGAAGATTGGCACCAACTCTTTCCCAAATTTATTTTCAATATACAATTTTTTCCCCTCATTTTCATGCTTTGTGAGTGAATTTCAATACAATTTTTGGATTTGTTGGTGGTGGGATTTGCTTTTTATTACTAGAAAATTCAAACTTTGATGGTTTATATATACAGTTTTTTTAGTTTATCTATTGAAATTGTGTGTTTTATATTCTTGTCAAGTTTCTATTGTTATTCCTTTAAGAATTATGAATTGATTGATATCAGATAATATATAATAATTCTGTATTGGTATTCAATCTCTTATTTTTGCATGTTATTTGTTGTTATAAATTGTTATGATTGTTTTTATAGAATTATCTAGATTAGTTAGGTTTGAGGATTTTATGCTGATTACTATTACTATATGGACTATTTAGTTTGAGCAAAACTAGCGAGTTCATGGTGAGAAAGGGAGAGATGCTTTAATGACAGCTAACTAAGTTAAAAATTATTATATCAAGACTTGTATGAAGCCAATGGCTAAAGAGAAGAAAAGAGAGACTCTTAGGGTGTCTTAATGTATTTGCTTGAGTAAAGAAATTTAGAAAATGAATTCTAATACTTCAATGATTTCATCTACTAATACGCATAAGTTGAGGATTAATTAAAAGAAAGACTAGCATTAATGGTGCCGAAGAAATATGTTCGCAGAATGGAAAGTAAACTCTTAGACATGATATCTAATACATTTTTTTTCCCATTTTAGCTAGTATATGTGACTATTACTAAGTCAATTTCATGTGGATATAATTGATTTTGAGCAAAATATGATATAAAATTCTATTATACAAAACTGGCTAAAAACAAAAAGGTCTAATTGATATTCCAAATCTACATGAACCAATGGTTTTGCAGTTATATAAAAGTTTTGACTCAACTACTATGATCTTGTGTCAATGATCTAACATCTAAAAAGACACCTAAAAATAAAGTACAAGATCCTAGTTCACACACTTAAAAAGTCACTTCCTAATATAGAATATAAAAACTCCAAAAAGCGTGTTACTGTAACTTATTTAGTTCCATGAGAAGGTAAATGATATTGGTTAACATTAGTTTTATTATATAAATTTTGGAGTATACTATTTACATAAAATTCTATTCTTCAAATTGACTATAAATAAGTTTTATGAATATTCTAAACATACAGGAAAATTAATGGCTTTGTAGTTATATATTCGTTTTGACTCAACTACATATTATATATATATATATATATATATATATCTAAAGAAACACTTAAAATTACATGTATTCTATTTCACATTTACAAACAAGTCACTACCCCATTAAAATTCTAAAAACTCCAAAAGCATATTACTATTATTATTCAGTTCTTGTGTTACATATTTATATCTTTTCCTTTGAATTTATATTACTAAATTAAGATGTGTTAACTCATTTTTGCGTATTTTATATGTGTATTAGCAAATCGTTACTATGCATTCTATTTATATTTTAATTATCTTTTTTTGGAGGCATTCCTTAATTGATATTTGTTGTAGTTTCTAGATTACGTGTTTGAATAATTTCTATAGATTAGTATATATATTGTCTATAAAGCCAGTTGTAAAGACTTTAGAATGCTAGATACGCTTCAATTATACATATTTTATCATATTATATTTAAGTTAAGAGAAAGGACAAATTGATATAAACTCATTTGTAGGTAATGTAATTACATCGGTTTCACTTTCTTTCTATGCACTATTTTACATTTTTATGAATTGTTATGTTAAGAGTAGTTGCCTATAAAGCATTAATGTTGATAAACAATAAAATATTTTTAATTTTGTGTAGGTACAGAAAGTTCATTGGCTCTGTTCTTTTAAATCTTATCATTGAGGACATAAAGTTCCAGGCTTCCTTTAGTTTGTATGTCGATTCATTAATGAGCCATCGTCTTCATATTTTTCATGTGTCTCATTTTCAACTTGAATAAGTGGGGATTTATCGTGAGCCTTGGAGTTTTGTCGTGTAAATTTTAGTATCTATTATGTTGATTTATCGTACGAATCAAATAAATAGCTTGTCCTCCCTACATTGCCTATTTTCTCTAATAGGAAGGCAATATTACATACCGATGCTAAGTTATTTTTTTTTTCATTCGTAATACTTAGATAACCAAGTTAAATAGAAAAATATTAAACTTTTAGCCTAAATTTAGTCAATGAATGGATTACTCTTATCTTTCTTAAACTTAAAAGAATGAGTTTAGTTACTTGTATTAACCTTTTGTTCTAAATATAACACATTGAAAAATGGCCAATACAAGTTATTCTCGATCTCCTATTTCCAACAAGGAACAACTTTCGACAAATAAGAATAAACTTTTTACGGTTACGAAGCATACTTTGAATAAAGTCAAGTTTTCAAAGGTAATAATGCTCTGTTTCAATGTTTTGTCCATTTTCTTAGGAAGCATTACCTTTTTATATTTATCTTTGTAGTTTGGTATTTGTTATTTTGTAACTTTTGTTTGTTATTATTTTTTCTTCTTTTTTTCGTTATGTAGATCAATGACTACTATGTACACGAAGGTGATTAGTTCTATAGAACCGTTCAAGCTTTTAAATAATTGAAACCCATTAATGTTGTCAAGAAATTTTTGAAATCTGTACAATATCAAATGTTGAAGGAAACTTTTATGGGTTATTTTTTAGATGTTCAACTAAGTAAGATATCTAGAAAGTTTATACATAGGATGCCATTGAAAGAGGATGCTCCAAATAGTGAGCATAGTATTCAAAATAAATGACACAATTTGTACATATATAATTGTTGATTTTCGATTAGTTATTGGTATGAATTGTGACCAATTACCCATAGAAGATGATGATGACTATTTAAAAAGTGTCTTAAGAATACTTCTAATAGTCTTTTGACCACTTATTTTTCTCATGCAAAACCATCGAAAAGGAAAAAGAATCACTCACATTCAATTACATGGATAGAATTAAAGAAATTTTTGTGATAGTAGCAATTAGATGATAACGGGGATACCATCAAGCTTGCTCAGATATATTTATTGGAAACTTTCTTGAAATGTAAGAAGCTAGATAAGTCAATTGATAATTTTATTATAAAGATTGTAGTTCATGTTGATATGTTAGAGACTTATCCTTGCGATACTTGCTCCTTCAATAAGACAACATCTTATTTGAGAAAAGCTTTTAAATATAAGGCAACATACTCCAAGAATGATACTATGAAGTGTGAATAATATGGTTTTAAATTAGAATTCCAATTACGAATTTATGAGACAATTCTGGCTAATCCGGAAGAAAAATATGTGATATATGTCAAATATAAAATCTCAAGGATTCTAAGTTGAAGGAATGATTTGAATCCAAATATTGGTAATCTTATAGATAAATTTTTCGAATCTATGGATAACAACATATTACTTCTTTACTTTTTTACTTCTTACGAATTGGTTTATTATTTTTTTAGACATAGGATTTGGACTTTAAACTCAGCTAAATTAATTTCAAAAAAAGAAGAAGAAAAAAAAAGAATCACATACCCATAAAAAAATACATGTATTATGTCACTTTCTCTATTGACACATGGATAAGTAGGGTTCTTTTTTATGCTTACATGATTTTTAAACTTAGCCTTGAAATTTTTTAAAAATAAAAAAAAAAGAAGTAGTCGAATAACAGCTCGCAAATCCAAGCTATTGGCTTTAGTATATAATATATATAAGGCCCTGTATACCTATTATAAAAAAATAGAATAAAATAAAAAGAATGCAACGATACATGCTTTGTAATATTAACAAGATTTTTACTCTTGTGTTTGAGTTATTTTCCACACATGAATGAATACTAAGTAGGAATAATAGGTAGGTTAGGGTAATTGAAGAGAAAATCCAATGCTTTCCTCCTCCAATCCATCGTCGAAACCAGAAACAATTTTACACTTTTATTAGATTATTCCAGACTCTATGGCTTGTCAATCTCGTTGGTACCTTTTATTCGAAAATTCTTCATCAAGAGTGTTGACTCATGTATTGTATCATCAATCATACACTCTTATTTTGAAATTAACAAATATATAATTAAGATCTAATAATTTACTTGAGTGTGTAGTAAGTTAAATTAAAAGGATCACAAGACATTCGAGATGGATTATGAAAAAGAGTTTGAAGACAAAGTTCAAGATTACAAGATCTAGTCTAGCAAAGGGTATACACTTAGTTTTTGTATTTGAATATTTGTTTACACGTAATATGAGCTTAATGACTCAAAATTTTCATAAAATTGGAAATTTTCAAAGCTGAACGATCAAATCTACTTATCTCTAATTAAAATATGAAATTTAGTTTATACAAATTTTTAAATTGATTTATGAATTTCTATAGTTCTTATATTAAATAATAAAATAATTTATGAAGTCAAATATTAAAAATATTTGAAAAAGATTTGAAATAAGAATTCAAAATTACTCTCGGACAGATTCAGCAGACCGATCCTCAGATTCGGTTGACCAATTTTCCTGTTCAATTTTTTAACAGATTGTCAAATTCGACCATTACAACAACATTTTTAACGGATAGTATTTTCGGTCGATCGAAAGTGGATTTTCAATCTACCAAAAATGATAGATTATCGGTCAAACGGTCTAAAATGACTAGTGTTCTTTTAAGTCTATATGTAGAAGCTTTTTTTAACACTTGAAATAACTTTTAAACATTCCTACATTGCTTTAAACATACTTTTAAGTTGTTCAAATCAATTTTTGTGAATCAAACTTTCAAATCTATTTTTTCACAAAAATCACTTCAACCAAACTAGATCATATCTTGTGTTTACATTTATTCTCTATAGGCTTATCTTGTATCAACTATATTCTTAAGAGAGATTTCAGTTAAGTACATCAACAGTCAAAAACCAAAAGTATATCTGTGAGGTGAGGTTGACACCAGATTCCTAAATAACCTGGTTTATGTGAGATTAGTACCGGAGTCTAAATAATCCGAGCTAGGCGTGATAGAGCCGAATTCAATCCTATTATAAAGGCGAGAGTGTGCCTAAGGAGAAAGCACTCATTATGTAAAAGGGATGGTCAAGTCCATTCTTTTGATCCGATAGTGGAAAGTTCAAAGAGGGGTTACCAAGAACTGGAGACGTAGACAAACCGTCATGTTAGTTATACCTCGTAAAAATATTGTTTGCATTTCTCTATCCCTATCTCTTTAATTTATTTATCTTGATCTTATGCATACAATTTAGCTATTTTTACTTGTTATTATCTTTACTTGTCTAATTTTCTCTCTCTTTAAGACAAATTTAGAAAAGTTTTTAAACTCAATTCACCCCTCACCCCTTGGGTTAGCTAATCTTTAACTAACAATTGGTATCAAAGTTTGGTGCTTGAATTTTTAAACTTAACTATTTTTGAGATGGCTAGCCCAATGATGAGTGATTAGGTCACTCATAAATCAAGTATCACTCAATTCAAATAATTGTAAGTTCTCAAGTAGTTTTGTTAGTCTGATATGTTTTTACTTTGTTTTTGTAGTTCTTATGAATAAATGAGAATCAACAAATATTGGTGATAAATATGGATATTTCAACTATTCTATATAAAAGTTGAGTTCAATACGAATACAACATAATGAAAATCAGGCAAAACAGAGCTAAAATGAAGAAATGGCACCCTCGGGAAGAAAAGTTGGCGTGATGAGTTCCAGAACCGAGAGTGCCACGATATTATAATAGTAGCACTACAACACTGCCTGAAAAATTGAGTTCGAGAGGCTAGAGTGCCACAACGCTTGCCAAGGAGTGCCACAGTACTACACAACATCTGGACGCATGTTTTTAGCTAGTTTTTAAAGCCAATATGGACCATTGATGCGATCTGATCGAATGGTTGATATTCTACCCAACTTATGTCATCTTGGAACTCCTTAAATGTACCCTTAGGCCTCCATAGCAAGTGTAAAGAGTTGGAGAGGAAAAAAATAAAGAGAGCTCAAAAATCCTAGAGAATAAGGAGCTTGGAGCAAAAATCTTAGAGAGGATGCTTGAGAGAGTGGCTTGAAGAGATTGAAACTTGAAGTTCTACCTCCACAAAAAAAATTTCTCTTGCTCTTTCTCACCCTTTTTATTTGAATTTTTATATTGTGCTAGAAGTTATGAAAATGTTTAGATATATGAAATTCTTATTGAAATTAGTATTAGATTCTCTTATGTTGAACTAATTGTTATATACTTGAGGAATGATGTAACTTAAACCTTAATTTTATATCTTGATTTCTAATATGTTCTTTGATATTGTTCTTGAATTTATTTATGCTATTGTATAC
The DNA here is from genome assembly GCA_002914805.1 of Parasponia andersonii. Classification (NCBI taxonomy): domain Eukaryota; kingdom Viridiplantae; phylum Streptophyta; class Magnoliopsida; order Rosales; family Cannabaceae; genus Trema; species Trema andersonii. The sequence continues at coordinate 523,255 of JXTB01000190.1, read as the reverse complement.
TTAATGCTTCTCAACTAATTAGCTACTAGTTGGATGATTTGGTTTCTAGAATTTGACACTTGAGAAAGGGAATTTTAGAAATAACCATAAGATAGTAAAACCTAGAATTTTATAGAGTTTGAGAGAATCTATAATTCCTTTGAAGCCATGATCAAAGAATCATTAAACATAATAAATTCTTAAATTCTAGGTTCGGAATAGAGATATTAGAACTGAGATTTAGGAATGATTTCACTCAGCACTCGAGAGAGGGAGTAGAAATATCGTTGGGTTATTGGCTTATAAACTAGGAATAATTGATTAGGATAAAATTAGTAATCAAAAGACATAGTTGATGGTTAGGTGAATTCAATCCCCTAACATATTTGTACATAGAGCTTCCATATTTTATTTATGTATTTATATTTTTATTTGTATTTACTTAAATTATAAACTCATTTAATTTGGTTGTCTAGATAAAGTTAGGTCACGATAATTCCAGTAATTAACGATACTTTAATACCTAATTTCTCGTGGGATTGACAACTCTATACTGATCATTTTATTACTTGATTACGACCTATGCACTTGCGGTTATTTTATGTATATTCATTATAGCATAATACCCACCAACTTTTCTTTTCTATATGAAGGGTTGTCTCCATTCAAACCACTATTTTTCAATAGAAGTGATTTTAAATATTGAAAAAAGCATATACACATTTACCTTAGGTCTATTGATTTTGATTTATGGTATATTGTTACTAAAGACTTCTTAAAAATAACTAAAATTGTTGATGGTAGAAAAGTTGAAAAAGACATAGAAGAATATGATAAAAAAGATAAAATCAACTTCACCAAAAATAATAGAGCTAGAAATATTCTCATATGTGGTTTAGATAGAAACATTTATAACAATATTGAGAAAGCTAGAGATACTCAGGAACTATGAAATATATTAGAAATCTTTTATCAAGGAACTATCTCTATGAAATAAATTAAAATCAATATTTTTACTAGAAACTATGAGTTGCTTAAAATAAAAAAAGATGAATCTATTTCTCAGATGTTTACTAGATTCACAACTATTATTAATTCTCTTGGTGCTCTAGGAAATTTTTTTTCAAATGGTGAGTTGGTAAGCAAAATTCTTAGAAGACTTCCTCGAGCATATAGAAGCAAGGTGGTGGCCATTCAAGAAGCTAAGGATCTTAGTAAACTCCCACTTAAAGAATTTATAGGTACTCTTATGACTCATGAAATCCTTATAAAAGAAACAAATGACGATGAAGGAGTGAAGAAGAAAAAGGAAGGAATCACTTTTAAAGCCGCTATGCAAGAAAGCAATGAGGAAGATAAGACTTTGCAGGTAGTGAGCTTGAAGATATTACCTTACTTACCAAAAGATACAAGAAATACTTAAACTTTAAGAAGAAGAAATTCAAGAAGAACACCAAAGGCAATTACTTTCGAGAGAAGAAAATAAAGGATGATCCTTTCACTTGCTTTGAATGCAAGAAGCTAGGTCACATGAAGAATGAATGTCCCTTAAGAAGAAAAATAAAGAAGAAGACAATGAAGGCCACTTGGAACGATAGTGAAGAAGAAGAATCTAAAGGAAAAGAACAAGAAGAAATTGAACCTAAAAGTGAATAGAAAATGAGGTGAGCTTAGTTGAACCTAAAAGTGAATTTCATAATGATAGTGATACTAGTAGTGATTTTAGTGAAAATGATAGTGATTGTGATCTATCATATGAAAATTTATTAAGTGATTTCAGTGATTTACACAAAAATTATGAAAAACTCATTTTCAAGAATAATGCTTTTAAAAAGGAAATTCTTAGTTTATCAAAAATGGTTGAAGATTACAAAAGAAAAGGAAGTGAAATTATCTTGTAGTAATTGTGATGCTTTGTCAAAAGAAAACACTTCTTCAAATGACAAGATTTTTGACTTGACTAAAATTGTCCACAAATTTATCAATAGAAAAAAAAATTGACATGATGCTGGGTGAACAAAAATGTGTTGTTGACCAAAAAGGTATTGGATACAAATCTTTGATAAAACAAAAATATCTCAAAAATTATTTTGTAAAAGTGAGTACAATTGACACTAAGCACACTTGCACTTATTGTAATCAAGATAGATCCACTAGTTTTTATGTTTTGGGAAGAAAAATGCATATTTTGATGAGAAATAGTTTAGGTACCGAAAGAATCTAGAACTAACACTCAAGGACCCAAATTAGTATGGGTACCAAAAATCAAAATTTGATTCTTACTACTAGGTACAAAAGAATAAGAATTTTTGATTCTTGGATAGTAGTTGTTCCAAACATATGACCGGTGACTACTCTTTGCTTTCGTCATTTACTAAAAGGAATAGAGGACATGTCACATTTGAAGACGATGCTAATGGCAAAATTTTGGATATAGGTAATATTGGCACTACTTCCTCTCCCAATATACAAAATGTTTCCTTGTTGATAGTCTTAAACACAATTTGCTTAGCATAAATCAACTTTGTAGCAAAGGTTATTGAGTCATTTTTGAACCTTTCAAATGCATAATTGAGAATATTCGTTCAAAAGAAATCTTTTTGAAGAATAAAGAAATGATAATATTTACACCATCGATATTTAAAAATACTTTAGTCAAGATAAATATTTTTCGGTTTTAAAAAATAATTCTTGGTTTTAGCATAGAAGACTTGGACATGGTAGAATGAATACTATTTTTAAACTTTCAAAAAAAAAAACTTGTGAGTGGATTACCTAGTTTACTTTTTGAAAAAAAAATAAGGTTTGTGAAACATCTCAATTTGGAAAACAAGTAAAAAGCTCTTTTAAATTCAAAAATGCTATTACTACTTCTACACCCTTACAATTACTTTACATAGATTTATTTGGACCATCAAGAATAACTAGTCTTGGTAGAAAACACTATGCCTTTGTGATAGTTGATGATTTATTAAGACTAACTTGGGTTCTATGTTTTAAATATACTTACTATCTTTTGTAAGAAAATACAAAATAAAAAAGGCTAGACCATCACATCTATTAGAAGTGATCATAATGGTGAGTTTGAAAATGAAGAAATGAAAGTTTTTTATTATAAAATAGTTTTGATCATAATTTTTCAGCTCCTAAATCTTCACAATAAAATAGAGTTGTAGAAAGAAAGAATAGAACCCTACAAGAAATGACACGGAACATGCTCAATGAAAATAGTTTGCCAAAATATTTTTTGGCTAAAGTGATGAGTACCGCTTGTCATATTGTGAACAAAGTTATGATAAGATTAATTTTAAACAAGATACCTTATGAACTTTGAAAAAGTAGAAAATCCAGCATTGGCTATTTTAAAGTTTTTGGTTACAGATGCTTTATTTTGAATACAAATGACAATTTGAGTAAATTTGATTCAAAATCCAATGTTAGTATTTTTTTTTTTTGGTTATTCTACTACTAATAAGGCCTATAGATTTCTCATTACAAGAATATTAATAGTAGAAGAATCTATATATGTTATTTTGATGAGTTTAATGTTTTACACGAGGAGAGAAAATTAGATGATGATGATGTTGTAGGTTTGGAACTAAGCTCAAGTGAGCTAAATGTCAATGAGAAAGCAAATGAAGAAAATAGCATTTAACTACAATAAGATCTTAATGAAGAAAAAGAAAATGAAAATGGTAACACTCTTACTCTTCCTCAAGATTTAAAATTTAACTTTGTTCTTCCTAAAGATCAAATTCTAGGTGACACCTTATAAGGAGTTAAGACTAAGGCATCACTTAGAAATATTTATAATAATATGACTTTTATCTCTCAAATTGAACCAAAAAGTTTTAAAGATGTTGAAAATGATGAATTATAGATTTTATCCATGCAAGAAAAATTAAATCAATTTCAAAGAAGTGATGTATGAGAACTAATTCCAAGACCTAAAGATCAATCGGTTATCAGAACTAAATAGGTCTTTAAAAACAAAGTAGATGAGTATGAGGTGATTATGAGAAACAAAGCTAGATTAGTGGCTCAAAGATTCATCAAGAATAAGGTATTGATTATGAAGAAACCTTCACACCCGTAATAAGATTAAAATCCATAAGGATACTCTTAGCATTTACATGTCATAAAGACTTTGTCTTATACCAAATGGTTATTAAGAGTACATTTCTAAATAGATACATTTTAGAAGAAGTGTATGTAGCCTAATCCCTCGGGTTTCAAAACTATAAATAACCAGATCATGTTTCTAAATTAAAAAAGTCTCTTTATAGTTTAAAATAAGCTCTTAGAGCTTAATATGATAGGTTGAGTATATTTTTGATTTTAAATGGTTTTATAATGGAAAAATGGATACTGTTCTTTTTTATAAAAAGAAAAAGGGAGGAATGATTATAGTTCAAATTTATGTTTATGATATTATATTTGGGGCTATTAATGATTTTTTTTTTGTGAAGAATTTTCTAAGTGTATGCACAGTGAGTTTGAGATGAGCATGATAGGAGAACTCAATTTCTTCTTTAGACTTCAAATTAAACAAAGCAAAGAAGGCATTTTCATCAATTAATCCAAGTACGTTAAGGATATGCTAAAGAAGCTTGATATGGAGAACTCCAAGTCAACGAGAACACCTATGAGCTCTTTAATCAAGCTTGACAAAGATGAAAAATGGAAAAGTAGTAGATATCACTAAATATCGAGGTATGATTGGGTCACTTCTTTACTTAATAGCTAGTAGACCAGATATAATATTTAGTATTTGTCTATGTGCTATATTTCAATCAAATCCTAAGAAATATCATCTTAGCGTAGTAAAATATATTTTGAAATATTTGTATGGTACTATGAACCTAGGATTATGGTATCCAAAAGGCATACACTTTAAAATTACTAGTTTTTCGAATGCAGATTTTGCTAGTTGTCAAACAGACCACAAGAGCACTAGTGACACTTGTCATTTTCTTAGTTATTCACTTGTATCATGGTTTAGTAAGAAACAAAATTCTATTATTCTCTCTCTACTATTGTAGCTGACCATATCTCTGCTAGTAGTTGTTGTGCTCAATGTCTTTTGATGAAACAATTTCTAATAGAATTTGGAACAAATTATGATCATGTACCTACTAAATATAATAATACTAGTACTATCAATTTGTCTAAAAATCTAATTTTGTATTCGCGTGCTAAGCATATTGATATTAGATATCATTTTCTTCGTGATCATATGCAAAAAGAAAATATTGTACTTGAGTTTGCATGCATGGAAAAACAACTAGTTGATATTTTCCCTAACCTCTTAGCAAGGATCATTTGTGCATGATTCGTAGAGAACTTGGTATGATTGATCATAATGAGCTTCATTGATTCTTTATATGTTTAAAAGTTGCTTGATTTGTTGCATATATTCAGTAAATTGTTGATTTATAAATGTTTTTCATAAATGGTTGTATCAAATCTATCGTTTTAAATCGTTTTTTAAAAATAAAACTGCCAAAACAGAGTTATCAACGGACAGAAATTTTCGATTTGCTGAAAAATTGTCCTAGAAAGGACAGTTTCTCTATCACAATTCAGTCTGCCGAAAATACACTGAGTCATGTGTATTTAAGAGTTTTGATGATTTTTTCTCTCATTTTTTTCACTTTCTCTCAACCAAAACTCCATCTCTCTCTCTCTCTCTCTCTCTCCCTAAATCTATCTCTTCTCATTCTAACTCGATTTTCTCTCTAAATCTTTCAATTTTCTCCTAACTAAAGTTGATTTCATCATTTTTCTACTCTCAATTTTCGGTTTTCACATTTCTTTTGCATCCAAATCAATTTTCTCTATAACGACCCGACTTTTCAGATCGTTAACTACTTACATTCTTAGGTTACTTATTTAAAAAGAGAAATTTAGACGCTGAAAATTCATGATAATTTTTTTTATATACTTTTATTTCTTTTTAAGAGATTGATATTGATAACAAAACATTTACTTAATTTGATAATTTTGAAAATAAGTAAAATATTTCTCGATGGTTAAGCAACCTTTATTTAAATTTGTTCATAATCTTTTTACTTAGGGTGATTTAATTAATCGCAACTATAAAGGGCTCACAGGTGAGAAGGGAGGTCACATACGGACCACTTAGGTCCCAAACTCTCCTTAGACAGTTTAAGTCTTTTTGATATTGAGTTTTGCATTTATTCAAATTAAAAAAATTTCTCTTTTAAATCTTTGAAAAACATTCGTTTAAACTCTATTGAATCGAAATACTTTTTCAAGTTCAACTTAATAAACCCATACATTATAAAATAAAATGCTAAGTTATAAATATGTTTTCAAATAACATCAAGCTTACATAATTAAAATCATTTTTCTCATAATAAAAACATACGCGGAAGTAACTTAATGGCGGTATTCCATTGCTTGTGCCTCGCATTTATTCCCGCCTTGATTCCAACCTTGATTCCAACTAACTCGTCAATCAAATCAAAGGTTTCTTTCATTTAGTACCTACAGCATGGATACTCATAAAACGTGCACTTTTGTTTAGTAAGTACAGTGTAATTCTCTCAAAATATTTTATTTATAAACAAACAATCTTTTATGAAAGACCAATTATGCTATTTTATGAAATCATTACTTTATACTTTATTATAAGATATTGTATCATAATTTTATCTTATTCTTTATTATAAAATCTTTTATATTTCTTATAGGGCCTAGTGTATGTATTGAGTGTGCACTACGAAATGGGGAGTCAAGGGAGCTACCCAACTAAAAATATCCACGGTCATAATCTTAATATACTTTTCCTTGGGAATTCTCATCTAAGGGAGGCCGATCTTATTTTTCCTCGAATATCCTCACCTAGTAGAGGTTAGTATGACATCTTTAAATTCTTATCTTATTTTATATTCTCTTAATATGAGTGAGTACACTTCAATAACAAACTCAAACTTTATATTCCGCTATCATAGCATCTCTTTTGTTAAAATATGCTTGGAGTATTTTAAAATGATAATATTATAAAGTAAGCATACATTATTTTAGTAGCATAAGAAATGTATTATTATAATTATTTTTCACATTATATATAAGCCACGTAATATTAAAGATAAAGGCAAGTTTTCACATCAAATAATATCAAACATATCATACTACATACATGAAATATTTTCAAGACCATCCATGGTATAGGTGAGATTGTACTTACCTTGTGATATAATTGTCATAGTTCTACTTGTTAACTATGAAGTTTTGCCTTAATGTATGTATACTCTATTTGTTAGAGTAAATTAAAATGGACATATATATTTTTTTAAAACTTCTAATTATTTAGTGAGCTTAAGACAACTAAGACTCAATCTTGATCAAACATAAAACTTCACATTTGACAAACAATATCATGTTATATTCTTTGAGTAATTTTTACTTTCAACTTAGAAGAATAAGATTTAATTTTCCTTAACCTTTATCATAGTGATCTTTTTAATCTATCAATAATTTGATTATTGATTTGATTAATATCATCCTAAATCAGTTAAGTTTCCTTAGTTATATTTCTTTTCATCAATTATTTTAAATTATTCTTAATTAATTACTTTACTCGTAATTATGGCTCATAATACGTTAAGTAAGTCAAGCATACTAATGGCTATATAGATTTAAAATATAAAATCATATTTGATGCTAAATATTATTAGACACTGTTCACACTTTTTATATCTATAATTAAACTTAGGCTAAATATAATTAGAGGCATACATCATTTATTTTCTATGATTGATTTTATGTCTTAAACTTAAGTAAATATTTTCTTATCCCAATTAGGGATCTAAAATAAAGTTTTCTATTTATTTTTGTACCAAATTTTCAACTCAAAATTTCAAGTTTCATCATTTATATTTTTGCCCATAATCTTAAGATTTTTAATATTTATGCCCTCCAATGGTAAACTTTGAGTTATATCTTATCTTTTTGCTAAAGATTCTNTTGCCTAAAATAACTTTCTGACATATTCTACGCATATTTTGTCAAAATTATACTTTTGACCCAAATACTCAAAGTTTTGACTTTTTAGTCCCTTCAATTTTTTAGCAAACATCTTTAATTTTTGGAAAGCATTTTTTATGGGTTGAAATCTGTTCTTAAGAATCTAAGTCTAAATCATTAGGCTTAGTTCATTTTCATGCATATTTTATTTTAAGGTCTTACACTTAAAAATTATTTACTTTTGTGTTTAGTTAATTTGATTTTACTATTATTATTATGAGGAATTCATATTTAAAGGCTTAATAAATCAACATCTAAAATAGATCAAATTTGTTATTACCTATTTATTCTTTTATAGAATCTATTTAAATACATAACAAGCAAGGTGAGGGAAAAATTACATTCTAAACTTGAATCTTCTTTCTTGGAGTGTTTGGAAACTTTTCCAAGTATCAAAATTTTACTAGAAGTCAAAATACTAACAATTAAACATCTTATAATTTTAGAGCTAAAAATCTTAATAAACTTAAATGTGTTCGTACAACCTACCTTCCGAGATCTTTTCTTCTTCTTCCTTACATCTTTACCACAAAATAGGTGTTCTCTTCTCTCGATTAAAATTCTTATTTTCTAGAGTCTTTATTGGAAAAACAAAGAAAATGAGTCAAATATTATAGCTCTTGTGGGTTTGGAAGAAAGTAATGTAGAAATAATTTTTTTTTTTTAGAAAGGATAATTAGAAAAATGAAGATAGTTTTGGCTAAGTAATTGAAAGGTTAAGTATGAATTTCCAATTGCCAAATAAAGGATCTATTTATAGGCTATCCATAGGAGGTATCCAATAATATATACTTTCATATTCCTTCTAATAATCCAAGCACCATTATTACTAATTTTGTCAATATATCTTTTTTTTCCCTACTTCATTACATTATCTTTCACTTTATTTTTTACTGATTCACTACTTTTTCTCTAATCTTCCTTCTTTTTTAATTATTTGGAATCCAATACCATTAGCTCCCAAAGAAAATCTCCACTATATTATTCCTTTTTATTCCATTTGAATTAATTTAGAGACAAAAGCTATTAGTTAGTTTTGCCTATGTCTTCCACTTTGTATTATGATCACTAATTTCTAAAGAACATCTCCATTATCATTTTCTTTTTCTTATCTTTCGAATTATTTTAGAGACAAAAACTATCAATTAATTTTGTCTATATTTTCTTTTTTTAGAATTACCTACTAGCTTTAGTCTTTTTCTTTTCTATTCTACTAATTTTAAAGTTATTACCTCCCTAAGATAAAACCTCAGTCTTCATCTTTTTTCTCTAACTTATTTTCCACCCTTAGATTGATTTTTCTACTTAATCCTTTGTATACTTAAATCCTAGCCATTCAAATTATGGCAAAGTACTATTTTGGTACAACTATTAACTTTAGGTTATAAAATGTAACAATTTTTAATGTGACATAAATATGTCACATTCTTAATTAGATTATATTAATGTACATGAATGTAATATTTGTAGAATTAATTTATTATTAAGGAAAACTAACTTTGAATTTCTAAGTTAAAATAAAGAATAATTATTGTTTTCTCATATAATAAAATTTAAAATTAAAATTATACTACACATATAATTTCAAGTATTTACGAATATAAACTTATTAAAATTCGTCACTAAGTCTATTAATAATAATTCTACTAAGGTTGCAAATCTTGGAATTTTTAGGGGGTTACATTCTTATTTCTTCAAACCCTAGAATCCGAAAATTATTATATTTGTACTTCCTATCTATTATCTTTTGATCCAATAGCTCCCAGAAGGGAAAGTTCAAGGTGTAAGGGTAAGAAAATTCATCTTGAGGAGTCTGAATAACGTACTTAGGTAAGGTTAGACATTCTTCTCTTAGAATCTCCTACTATTATGTCTAGATACAGAGATATTTTCTCTAAGAAGAGTATTATTTGGGATAGAGCGTTTAATTTTAGAGACCTAGCCTACGTAAAATTTCCTAATTACTTAGAAAATATGGGATGGACTGAATTCTGTTCCATTAAGGAGACAAGGTACTCTAGGTTAGTAAGAGGATTTTATGTTAGTGCCAATATCTCTAGAGGTCAACATGTAATCTATAGTTCTCTTAAGGGAATAGATTTTAAAGTTACAAAACAACTCCTAGTTGAAATTCTGAATTTATGTTTGGGTGGTTATAAGTTTCCTATTACCAAAGACCTATGATTGAGGATTTTAACCCTCAACAAGCTTTTCTTCAAGTCTGTTACCTTGATAGTTTCCAACCCAAGCCTCGTGTCACTTACCTTGCTCTAGAGGCTAGAATTCTCTTTTAGTTTGTGTCTCAAAATATGATTCCTAAAGCCGGTCATAGGGATGCACCCACATTTTGTGATCTTAGTTTTGTTGATTCCGTTCTTGTTGAGCGGAAGTTGGACCTATCTTATTTCATTATTCATGAGATGATCAATGCCATAGAAAATAGAAGACTTTCTCTTCCTTAGAGTTTTCTACTCATTCACATCTTCTGTCATTTTAACATTCCAATCTTTGATGAGGTAGAACACAAACCAGGAACTATAGATGTTGAGATCAACAATAAGACTTTCAATCTTATGGGCTTCAGTTTCATCAATAACGAATGGGTAGCCAAAACCAAGCCAAGACATGATCAAGGGACAGGCGCTCAACACAAAGCTAGTGGTAGTGGTGCTGAAGTATGTTGAGGAGGCTCTTCCATAGTAATTTGACTATAATTCTACTTTCAACAATCTGTCTAAATACCTTAACACCATCCAGCTTGACATCCAATATTTATATGATACTGAGCATGAGCACTTCCGTATTCTATCAGCTGATGTCAACTTAGTCTGACAAAATCAAGAATGACAATTTCAAATTATTCAAGATCAACAGGACAAGATGATGCAGAAGATATAGTCGTTCTTTGGGCGTTTTCCTCCTTCATAGATTTTTCTCTTTTCTTTTCTATGCCTCATGTTTTACACTCTTGGATTTTTATTTTGGTTATTTCATGTATGAACTTTATGTTTAGTTTTCCTATGCTTAAATTTCAATGTATGAACTTGTTTTTTTCTTCGTATTAGATATTTTTTTTTCTTCTTTTTCTTCTTTATTGTGTATTTCTTTTTGATGATATCAAAGGGAGAGAAAAATGTGTGTGAATTTTGATTTAAATAATTTCCATTAGTTTCAATTTGGTCTTTCTTTATCTTTAAATAATTGGTATTAAGTTGGTTTCTATGCTTTCTTCACACAATTGGTATGAGCTAAATTATTCACAATTGATATCCATGAGCAAAATATTCAAAATATACATACTCTATTAGTTTAAGGGGGGACTTTTACTCTTCTTTTATTAAGCATATTTTGAGGGAGAGCTGTTAAAGTTTGGTAAGAATGCTTATCTCTACTTATTTTGTATTTCTCACTCCTTTTTAAATCAAATATTTGTTATTATCAAAAAGAGGGAGATTGTTAACCCATGTGTTGTATCATCAATCATATACTCTTATTTTGAAGCTAACAAACATATGATTAAGATCTAATAATCTACTTGAGTGTGTAGCAAGTTAAATTGAAAGGATCATAAAATATTCAAGATGGATTATAGAAAAGAACTTGAAAATAAAGTTCAAGATTACAAGACCTAGTCTAGCAAAAGATATACATTTAGTTCTTATACTTGAATATTTATTTCCAAATAATATGATCTTAATGGCTCAAAGTTTTCATAAAATTAGAAATTTTCAAAGGTAAATTGTCAAATTTGTTTATCTCTAATTAAAATATGAAATTTATTTTACATAAATTTTTAAATTGATTTATGAATTTCTATAGTTCCTAAATTACATAATAAAAGAATTTATGAAGTTTCATTTTGAAAATAATTGAGAAAGACTTGAAATAAAAATTCAAAATTACTATCGGACAGATCAGGCATACAGATCCTCAGAATCAGTCAACTGATTCTCCTATTCAACTTTTTAACAGATTATCAAATTCGACCATTACAGCCGTATTTTCAATAGTTAGTATTTTCGGTCGACCGAAAGTGAATTTTTGGTCTACCGAAAATAATAGATTATCTGTCAAACGGTCTAAAATAGCTAGTATTCTTTCAAGTCTATATATAGATGCTTTTCTAACACTTGAAACAACTTTTGAACATTCCTACATTGCTTTAAATATACTTTCAAGTTATTCAAATTAACTTTTGTGAATCAAACTTTCAAATCCACTTTTTCACAAAAATCACTTGAGCCAAACTAAATCATATCTTGTATTTATATTCATTCTTTCTAGGCTTATCTTGTATTAACTATATTCTTAAGAGAGATTTCAGTTTAGTATATCAATAATCAAAAACCAAAATTTTATTTGTGAGGTGAGGTTAATATCGGATTTATAAATAACCCGATTTAGGTGAAATTGACACCAGAGTCTAAACAATCCAAGTTAAGCGTGATAGAGCTAAATTCAATCTTATTGTAAAGGTGAGAATGCAAGGAGAAAGTATTTGTTGTGTAAAAAAGACGATCAAGTCTATTCTCTTGATCTGATAATAGAAACTCAAAGCGGGCTACCAAGAGCCTGGGACATAGACAAACTATCGTGTTTGTTGAACCTCGTAAAAATAATGTTTACATTTCTCTATCCCTATCTCTATAATTTATTTATCTTGAGGTTGTGCATATATTTTAGTTATTTTTACTTGTTATTATATTTACTTGCCTAATTTACTTACTCTTCAAGAAAAAATTTTAAAAGCTTATTCACCTCCCCTCTTGACTTAGCTAATCTTGGGCTATCAAAGAGTACAAGAGTAACTTCAATAATTAGAATTTAAAAAAGGGATATAAAAGTTAAAAGTTTAAAATGCATGAGATATTAATTAACTAGTTCTTGAAAACAAAAATGGCATATGGTGTAGCTAATTGTCACTACTAAACTTCAGCCCAGAGAAAAAAAGGAAAAAGGATTTGGGCCAAAGGAAAAAAAAAATAATCAGAGAAAAATGTGCATATTTGAAACTATTTATCAGAAACTACTCATCACGTAAGTTAAATATATTCACTAAATTAATAAAATAAAATTAATTAACCTTACTCACTATATTATTAAAATAAAATTAATAAACTTGGTACATTTATACATATATAACAATTAGTAGACAAAAGTCTTAAAAACTCAACTCTTATGTGTGTATATATATCCTCATTTATATTACCTCTATATATAGGGGATACATATTTATATTGATTGTTGATGGAGGTTTTGTCAACAATAAATTTAGAAAAAATTACAAGATGTGGCTTATGTGAATAGGGTTATTAATCAAAGCAAATAAAGAGGCAAAGATTTTATAGTGGTTCAGTCCCGAAAAAGATGAGCTTACGTCCACTGTTTTTCACTATTTTCTGGAGAATCATAAGAATTCAAAATTACAATGTGTTGTCCGAAAAGAAGAAGAAAATAGTCTTAAGAATTCCTTAGCTTCTCTAGATTCGGAAAAAAAAATCATATATCTATCCCCCTTCACCGAAACATTGAACTCCCTTTATATAGATGAGGGTAACTCAATGTTCCTAATTGTGAGAATGGGTAACTATACAATCGAGTAATACAATTTGAGTAACAATATAATTGGGTAATCACTTAAATTGGGTAACTAGTCGAACTTGAAAGAAAAACTTTTGTTTCCCTTTCCTTGTAGGTTACCCGTTTTGACGAAGTATAGACTAGTCTCATTTTCATCTGGTCGCACATAACTTTTTTGGATGAAGTCGCACGTAACTTATGAGGTGGAAGTCGCATGCAACTTATGCGGTGGAGGTCGCACGCAATCCTTTCGGATGAGGTCGCACTTATTCTTACTCATGCGACCTGACATAGGATTTTAGACCACACAACATTGATAATAACATTAAGTTTAATAATAAAGACTTTACTATGTTTTTCTATTAAAAACAACGGGGATGTTGAATTGTGATGTATAAATCAATTTGATTTTAGAAAATATTTTCTTAAATAGAATCAATGGTATTAAATATTTTCTTAAATAAAATAAATCTGATTCAATATTCTTTTTTTATGTTTTTGTTACTTTTGGTTAGGAACATTAGGGATAGATAATATTATAATTTAACCTCAACATTGAAAGTTGATCTAATTTCATTCAAATTTTTGAGACCAAACCAAGTCTTATATTCATTTTTTTTTTTAAATATTGAGACATGGCATGTAGCTTTAGACAAGTTTGGACATGTATTGATATATATGGAATTCATGTCATCTCTCTCTCTCTCTCTCTCTCTCTCTCTCTCTCTCTGATATTCTCCGAATTCTATAAAATGGGGGCCTTTGCCTCTCTCTTAATTTCTCATTTCATTTTTCACTTTGCTCTTTTTTCTATTCATTTTCAACTACCGTCTTCTTCTTCTTTTCTCTTTTTCTCACTCACTTCTCATAGTGGTGGTTCCACCCACTCAGGCTTGGCCTCCAATAATCGAGTTGGCATATTCAAGGTTGGTGACTTACTCTATGACTTTGAGGAGCATAACTTCAACAATTATGTTCTCTTTTTCTTTTGTTTTCTCTGTGCCCAGATTTAATTATAACTTATTTTCATTTCCAGGTATCTATTATTTCAATGTATAGTGCAATATATATCTTATGAATTGAAATTAAATTTAAAAATTGATATACATTTTGAAATTTATACCATAGATATAAATTTATATTAAAATGTAAAACATTAGTAAACATTTATATTGTAAATGTATACCTAATAACAAGTTGCAATTTAGAAAGTTTAGGTATAAAATTACTCTATATTAGAAAATTCATGGGCTTAATTACTTCATTTAAAATATTGAGGATCAAATTGCCACAAATTAGATAGTTCAGTGACCATTTGTGCCATAAAGCCATTTGTTTAACTAAAACAAGTTTATAAATGTCATTAGTCTTATTAAATAGAACTCATGGATCTATCCATTTTTTAACAAACTAAAATTACACTTGATGTCTACTTAATTAGTATACTTTATGAGCATTAAGTTAAGCAGAAACATCTATATTTAAGTAGTAAAAAGAACAAATAGTATCACAAATGATGAAACTAAACACAATAAATTCTCATCTCAAATATATAAAAAAATCAACAATAATGAATGAAATGCATGAAGTATTATGTGAGTATAATATTGTGTTGAGAACATACCCTGGAAAATAATTTATTTGTTAGGAATTTTTAACAATATTGATTAGATTTAAGTATGATCTATTTGTTGTCAATAAATTCTATATTATGTCTTAATTATATAAATTTGATATTTATGTTTTCTATTATGCAAACGTTTAAAAGTTTCTATTACTATTAATAAGTAATAAAGAATTTTTCGTGTGAAGTGTTCACATGTAGAAAACTAAATTTTTTATTTTATTATATCTAAATAAAATATTTATATTATGCAAATAAAGATGGAATACTTTAGTGCTATTTGGTAACATTTTTATTTTTTGTTTTTTTAAACACAAAAATGAAAGTATTTTTTTTTTATATTTCAAAAATAAAAATGTTTTTGATAACAATGTTGTACTTTTTGTTTTCTAAAATAAAAAAATAAATACGTATTTGGTAAGTAGCACTTTTTACTTTTGAAAGTGAAAATCAAAAGGGAGAGTAATAAAGGAAAAAGGAAGGAGAAAAAAGGAGAGAGAGAAAAAGTGTCATTTATCTAAGTAAATTTCATAAGTAGTATTTTTTAAAATAAAACTTTAGAAAGTGATATTTTTTAAAAATATTTTGGGATATTTTTGAAAAAAATACCAGATTTTACAATTATATTTTGAAAAATCCCACTTTTAAAATTTTTATTTTGAAAAATATAACTTTTAAAAATATTTAGAAAAATACCACTTTTACATGAGGTTAGAGAGATAATGACAAGAGAAATAGTGATGAGAGAGAAAATATTAAGAGAAATGGTGGTGTGAATTTAAATATATTTAAATTTTGATATTAGCATTTTTACAAAATTATTTAAAAAAAAATTGAAAGTAAGAAATTTTTATTTTCAAAATTTTGAAAAATTTTGTTGTCAAATTAAAAAAAACGAAAAACAAAAGTAGTTTTTACCAAATATACATTTGAAAAGTATTTCCACTTTTTTGATAAAAAAAACAAAAAACTGTATAAATAAGTGGTTATCAAACAAGTCTTTTATTTTACTGAAGAATGTAGTATTATCTATTTCAAAAGAATTGACGAAGTTTCCAATCATCGAAATATTTGACTTCGAATAAAAATATTAGTGCGTCATTAGAAAATTATAAGTTTATTGAACTAGACCAAATAGAAATATGAGGTTAAATGTCGTAACTCAATATTTTATCTTTCACTAATCTAGCATTATTGTAAGATAACCTTAATTTTAGTGAATACCAGATTTATTTTCATGAGTTTTATCTTTTTGACTTACTAAAGAATTAGTTCTGTTCTATAGTTTGAACTCTTGTATCTTAGAAGATGAGATTTATGAATTGACGAGAGCACCATTCATGATTTGGATACTATGCATGTAATATCACTTTGAGTTTTTTCAAGGATTTAGATAATAAAAACTAGGTGCTAGATGTTTACTTTGTGAATTTGATTGTGTTTGTATGGGTAATTACAAATACTATAGTCAATTATTATCAATTAGATGAAAAATTGCAACTCCAAGATTAATATGTAATAAAGGGTAATACGACAATTTCACCTTACTGATATGACATTGCATCAGGAGTATATCTATAGGTATAATATATGCTAAATAGATCAAGTTAATTAAAGTGTTAATTAGATTCACAGAAAATATATGACATTTAGTCTAAAATTGCAATGTTGAGCCTATAGTGGAGTACTCCGATATTAATGTACAAGATCTAGTCATAATTAAGAGTTAATATGACCATAGGTAATTGACTTATTAGAGCTTAGATTACTTAGATTCATAAGGTCTCATGTTTAGCTTACACATAGTTCATAACTAATTGAATGGTCAGTTAAGTCTAATAAGCTCAATATGATTTACACCTTTCTAATATTTAAAAGAAAAGTTCTCCTAAGTCTCTGTATAGTAGCCATAGAGACTGTAAATTTCGAAACACAGAGAAAAAAAGAGAGAGTAAGAGAGAAAAAGAGCTACCGAAGAAGAAATCTCGTGTTCGTTTATGGCCGTTGAGAGAGATACCCATGGTGTAATCAAAGAGAAATAAGAGCATCTTCTAGATTGTCTATTCATTTCTCGTTAGGAATCAAGAAGACACCCACACACCAGATCATTTAACGAGCTCTGAAGAATAGACAGGAAGACTCAATGGTTGTGAAGTATTTCTAAGTTTTATCTAAACTAAAATCTATGAATTGATTTATGTTAAATCAACGATTCTATTATTTTCATTTTGTAAAAATTTCAAAAAAAGAAAAATTAAAATACCAATTGCATTGCATTCTTAATTTGTTTACAAAACTGCGAAAATCATTTTCGGTAAAATCATTTTTCGAAATCATGTTTCGGAATTTCTAGCACATTGAAAATCCAACTTGCACCCAAAAGCAATTGCAATAGTGGGTGTCAAAAAGTTTAACTTGCAAGTGAGCCAAGTAACAAGATCAAATACAATTAAGGGGTCATTAGAGTATTCATCAGCCTGTATTAAAAAAAGCAATCCTAAACGATGCAAAACTGCAAAATTCTTAGAGATAGAAAAGGTTCTTTATGAGTAGTTTGTTCAACACAAAGTACATGTGAATATGACCGGAGAACTAATCACAGAGAAGGCAAACTAGTTTCCATTTTCACTTGAAGAAGATGTACCTTACCTTGTAGATTCACCAGAATTCCATTTTTCTCAAGGTTGGCTCAAGCACTTCAAATCAAGATATGGCATTAAGACGTATCGTCATTTCAGAGAAAGTGGATCAGTTGATATGGAGCAGTGGAAAGCAATTTGAATTACATAAGAGACAAATTAGATCAATTTCCCATGAAAGACGTTTTCAATGTGGATGAAGAAAGACTTACAACAAAGCAAAGACTTACAATTATTATTTGCTAAACCACAATATTTCAAAAAATGTAAACTCAGAGTAGTATGAACTGCGAGTATCATGCCAACTAACGTGCATGGATGACTAGGATTTTATTTTAAGAATACATTCGATAAACGTGATAGAAAGACGGATGGTAGAAAAGTCTTTTTGTCGGCAAACCAAAAAAAAAAGAAAAAGAAAATATTTTCACATGTCGTGTTTCAATTGCACAAAAGGGACAGTTATTATTGGAGAGAGGATGATATCCAGCGAGTCAACGCGAGTGCCTTCAATTTTCCAAAATCTTTGTTTTAGTGATTCCCACAAAATGCCTCAAAGGTATCCCACATCCTTATTTTCTCCCATTCCCCCAATCTCCTGAAATTTCTCACTCCGTTTCCTTCTCCGGGTCTTAGTTTCCCGCCACTTTTTCTTGCCTTCCAAACAGGTTTTTATTTTAATTAATTAATTTTTGCGAAATGGATATGTTAGGGATTGCTGTTGTTCTCTTTTGATTTGAATCAATGCGATTATACAATTTCGCATATATATATATATATATATATATATTTTTTTTTAAATTAGGTTAACGGGTTTTGATTTGAATTTGATTGATATTTAGGGCTGGATTTTTATTTTTATTTTTTTTTGCAGGAATATACGTTTTTTTGTTTTTTTTAATCTTAATCATCTGCTTGGAACGGACTCAGGAGGATTCAGGTTTCTCTACCATTCACCAAATCAAACAAAGGTTTCATCAAATTTCTTAATTATTATTATTAATTATTGATAATTTAGGTATCATTATTTGAACTATTTAGTTTTTCTTATTTTCATTTGTTAGTATTGTTATTATGGACAGGGTTAAGTTGGAGATAGTATGTTGGTGACTTTCCCTTTTTATTTTTCTATTTATTGATAAATTCTTATTTATATTCATTTTTGTTTCGAATTTTGAAAGGAGGGAAGGAGAATTTGCTGGTCCAATAAGGGCTGGCAGCCGGGTAAATTCCACCACGGCTCTAAGTAAAGAAACTTGTGCTAAGAAGATTAATAGGGGCAAACAATGCAAGGAATCTGTCCCTAAGTTCTTGATTGCGTCCCCTTCGTTTCACGGTGGTCGCGGTGCCCTACCCTCTGCTGGTGGGCATCCGGCTGATCTTACCTTCCTTGCTGGTGGCGGTTGCTGAAACCCGCATTCGAACTTTTTTTTTTTGGTTTTCTGACCTTCTGTATTTGTTGAGGGTGCTGAAAAAGTTTTGTGGTTAGTGTTCGTTTGGTTAACTTGTCAATTTGCATAAACAATCTACTTAAGCATGGTCAGGTTGAAGCAGCTTGAAGATGACAATTTGTTGGCGAAATCTGAAATGCCTAAGCAGTCAAAGTTCCCACAGTTCTTTGAAGGTATGGTTGCAGATGATTCTTATCATGTGTCTAATTTTTATTCCATTGCTTTTGTTGTATTCTCCTGCGTGATTTACTAAACTTAGAAGTTTCTGTCCTTGTGTTGTTCTTTTGATACATAAAATATTCACTAGGCTAATTAAGGTTTTAACTCAGCAGTCTTGATGTTGTGAATGTTCATGTTTCCGTAATATAGTTTATGAACATTGAGTTGCGACAAAATGATGTCTTTGATCGATTTAGGACAAAATGATGAGCAAATTGATCTTTAAGCCCTGCAAGTGGTGGCCACTGTCAAATTCTTTCCCAACGTCTTTGTTTGGTTGATGTTCGATTAGTCATCTTTGTTGGGGTGGTGCTGTTGCATTGATTGATAATATTCTATTTAAGTGGGATGCTGCAGTACTCTTCTTCTTCTTTGTCGTCTTCTTCTTTCTTCCCCCCACACACGACAACTGTGTAGATTGAAAGTGGTACTGTTTGTTTGTATTAGTTTTGGTTCTAGATTGGTACTCAGTTCGGAAAGTTAATGTTTTTCTTTTTCCTTTCTTTTCACAAGATTGAAAGTAGTAGTGTTTGTCAGATTTTAGTTACTTCCGTTGGTTAGAATGTTGAGAATTAATGAGAAATAAGTATCTTTGAGACAAGGCTACTAAGGGAAGAGTTATGGGTAGTGATACTTCTGTATGGTTTGCAACATGATTTATGGAATCGCACCTTCACGGCATTGTGATGCAAAGAGCTTTGCTTGGAGAAATAGAAGGGACATGTATCATATTAGTAATATCAGAAGAAACTTCCCAGATTTAATATCCTGGATCTTCTCTAAAGGATTATGGAAGGTGGTGAGTAATAATGGGTACTCTAGTTGATGGATATTGCCATGCACTGAATTTGCGCATGAATACCGTTGTGTGATTATCTTCTATTTCATCTGAAAATTCTGGCTTTTCGAAACTTTAGGATTAGACTCTGTTTGCACTGCAATTACATGACTGATTTATTAAATATTTGAAAATTAGCAGGCATCAAAATCCCTCTTTACTGCTTTGGTAGCCAATCTCTGATGGGTCGTGAACCCTTCGGAGAGCTTCCATGCATCTCAGAAGATGAAGAGAGCATTTTAGACACTCTTCTTCTGGCACAGGTATGGAACCAAACAAATACCTGCAGCTGCTGGCTCTTAAACAAGTTCTAGGTATTATTTCCATGCTCATTCTGATTGGCAGTGGGAAGATCGAGCAATGAAAGGAATTTTCCGTTATGATGTGACAGCTTCTGAAATTAAGGTATTTGTTTTTAAATGATCTGGCTTTTGCTTTAAAAGGATATTGACATGATTATAAAGGTACTTATTTTATTAGATACTTTATGTATTATGCAGGCTATCGAAGGCAGGAAAAAGTTTCTTGCTCAGTTGAATGAAGGATGGAATCTGGATCACTTTCCAAAGCGAGAAGAGAACAAAACTTTCCACCAAGAGGATGTATTTCGCGATGAGTTGCTTTTTGGTATTGCCAGCAGTGAAAAAACAAACCCTGAGCTAATTCCTTCAGCTGCTGTGCCTGATCATGCCTTTCTGGTATTTATTAATGTAAGGCTTGGGTGTGAGTGGGTTTTGTGTGTTTAACTTCGGTGCCTTATCAGTTATTAGTAATAATTATCTGGATCTAAATAACATGACACTTGGTTCTATTCGTGTTTACTAATTATTCTAACTACTTGATTATACTTACAGCAGTACCAATACTTATTCTGTCTTTTGTACTTTTTACTCGTTCATTTTATCTTCTATTTGTGTTGTATTTTTGTTTTAGAACAGAATGGTGGAGAGACTATAAAAGTGTTTCAAGGAATTTGTTTCGCGTATTAAGTCTAATAGTTTGTTTTAAATGTGGCATTCAATTATATATCATTTTTCTTTTTTTTTCTTCCAGGTTATGCCTGTACTAAATATAGTTGTAAAAAGCTGCATCATATTTAATATCCACCACCATTGCTTCCTTGCTATATTTTTCACCAAAGTTCTACGAATGCAGTTTCCTTTTTATGCTTCTCTGATTCTTTTGGCTAGCCAGTGACTGCTAATCTTTTTTGATTTTTAAGGCATCTCCTGTGGAATATGGCCATGTCTTGCTGGTACCACATCACTCTAATAGTGTTTACCAGTTTCTGGATGCAAGCTTCTTGGAAATGGCTGTCAGGCTTGGTGTTGAGATAAATAACTGCTGTTTCCGGTTGTTTTATGATTCTTCACCTGATGCTTCTCATCTACATTTTCAGGTATAATATTGCCGCCTATTTGAAATCTTTTTCCTTATATAGAATATAGTTTTTTCTTTTTTATGTACTTTTTATCTGTCTCTGTCATGTTTTGAGGTCTTGGACGGGTGATAGTGATGCAGACATAGAATAAATAAATTAATGTTAATTATAATTTCCTAATTTATTTATTCTACGTTTGCATCAGATAGCTTTGACATTGATATTGTTTCATATATGTTCAATTTATGCTTGTTCATTGTACATCTTGTCTATGGTTTGAAATGATTTTTTGCTACGCAATAATATAATTATACAAAGTTATTTGTTTTACCAATTGACTCGGTAAATTATAAGATGGTTTTGGATTGAGATCCTATCAGATTGGGTGTTCTGGAATGTTATTTGCATTAAATGAGGGGTGAAGGGTGGGTGCCAACTATAATTTTCAGTATGCTTGATATTTGTTTGCAAATGCATTGAAAATTCATTTGGGTGCAGGCCTGCTATTTTCCCAACCCTTTAGCTGTCGAGCTTATGCCTGTTGATACTATTTTTGGTGATTTGCAAACTTGGATGCGTATTTCAGTTGTCACTGATTACCCAATTAAGACCCTCCTACTTGAGAGCCATCAGAAGTTCAAAATGATGATGGAGATTCTTGTCAAGATGTGCTCTTTTTTACAGGAAATGAGAATTTCTTATAATCTTCTGATATCTGACTGTGGCAAAAAGATCTTTTTATTTCTTCAGGTAAAATGGCCCATCCTGTTATGTTCACTAGTCACATCTTTATTCTCATCTCATGGCACAGAAGAAATATTAAGCATGCACTTATGAGAACTGTGGACATTACATTATCACATTTCTTGAATTTTGCTTATAGTTGCCGTGGCCTAAATTGATATTAGTCACTTTTGAAATGATTGAGAATATGCTTGCTCGCTCTCCAAGGATTTGGAAGTATAAAACGGGAAATTGTTAAATTGAAACTTAATTGCAATGTATTGGCATCAATGCCATAGCTTTGGGATTATTTGGTGTTAAGTATATGACATACTTGGGATCAACCTCTTGAAAATTGTTTGCAAGTTATTTAAGGTGTTGTTATATCAGTGTCGGGGATATCCTAATATTTGTCATAATTGTTCTCCAAATCCCAAAGACACCTTGATTTATAAAAGGTCACCTTTCAGCATGTTTTGCATTAATGCAAGTTAGAAATGGATGTAAGCTGTGTGTTTGAACCAGAACAAATTGTGTTGTTTATTGGCATGCTTTGAGCAACTTGAATTTCTTAGATTTGAACTGGTTGTTTTATTAATTTTGTAAGTTTTCACTTCAGAAAGGACTGTCAAGGGGAAATAGAAATCTCCATTGATATCCCATGGACCATGATTGAAAATTCTATTTACACTAGCTTTTTGAAAAGTGCTGGAAATTCACCACTTCTCATATTTAGTTGATAATTCGTTCTGGACATAATATGCTAAAATGCTGTTATTGGTTAATTATTTGCTAATTATAACTCAAAAGATTTTTGAACGATTAGTTTGGTGACAAGCTTTTACAAGATCATTTCCAAAGTTCTTTCTTTGAAGTTAAGAGAAGTACTTGAAGATACAGTTGCCAAAACGCAAGTTGCTTTTGTGGCAGGGAGACTGATTTTAAATATTATATTGGTACCTAATTATTTTGTGGAGGAATATAGAAAGTTGGGGAAATCAAGAGTCTTTTTCAAGATTGATTTTGAGAAAGCATACGATTATGTTAAGTGGACATTTTTGGATTTCGTATTAGAAAAGAAGGAATTTGGTTATGTTTGGAGGAAATGGATGTTAGGCTGTTTATTATCAGTTTTTGTTTTTGTTTTTTTTTTTTTTTTTCCATACTATATCAATGTAAGACCGAGAGGAAAATTTAAAGGTTCAAGTTAAGTCAAGGAGATCCACTATTTCCTTATTTGTTTATTTTAATAGTGGACATGTTGAGACGGTTAATTGATAAAGGTAAGTCCTGTAACATTGTCAAGGGATTTGTCGTGGGTAGGGATAGAGTGGAGGTTTCGTAGGTGACACTTTCTTTTAAGATGCTGATCGAGATAAGTTTATGAATCTATTAAAGTTGTTGGAAATTTTCTGTTCGATTGTGAATTAATGTGCCAAAGGAATTTTGTTGGGAATTAACGTGGATGAAGAATATTTGACATTCAATGGCTGTTAGTTTGGGTTGTGAAGTGGAAAGTTGGCCAATTAAGTATCTAGGTAATGCCTTTTGGGGACAACCCTCCTAAGTTCGATTTCTGGGAACGTGTAATTGCTAAAGTAGCAAAGAGGATTAGATGGTTGGAAGAAAGATTTCCTTTCAAGGGTGGTTTCATTCGGTGTTTTCTTTTATTCTGATATATTACTTGTCCTTGTTTAAAGCTCCTGGGAGTGTGATAAATTTAGTAAATAAATTAATGCGTGACTTCTTATGGGAAGAGGGTGACCAATCGGGTGGGGAGCATTTGGGGGGCTTGGGATGTGGTTTGTCATTCAAAGATGCAAGGTGGGCTTGGCATTGACAAGGTTTTAGCTAGGAATAAGGCTCTTGCAATGAAAAAATGGTTGTGGAGGTTCCCTGAAGAAATGAATTCTTTGTGGCATAAAGTTATAAGAGTCCGTATGGGCGTAATCCTAAATCAATGGGATGCTGTAGTTTTGGATAGGGTGACTTTTAGAAGTCCATGGAAAGCTATTTCTTCTCCTTAGGGTGAATTTTTTTCCAGCAGATGAAGTTTAAAGTAGGTAGTAGCACAAGAATTAGATTTTGGAAGGATATTTCGGCAGGTGATGACACTTTGACAAGAGCTTTTCCTTCGTTGTTGAGATTAGTTCATCTCAGAATTTAATGAAGTTTCAGGTCTGAGTTCAGGTGATTCTATTAGCTTGAACTTTCATTTTTGAGGAATTTGAATGGTAGGGAAGTTCCTCAGTTGCTGGATCTAATTAGTCGGTTGGACTCAATTATGATTTGTTTTAATATAGAAGATGGAGAGTATGAGTGGAAGATTCGTTGGGATGTTCTTGCAAGTCAGCTTTTGGGTGTTTGAATAATGAGGTTAATGTTTCAGCTTTCCTTTTGCCAAGTTTCTATGGAAAGCTCTGATTCCTTCAAAAATTAAGGTCTTCACTTGGTTACTAGCTTTGAATAAGCTGAGCATTCACGAGGTGTTAAAAAAGAGAAAAACTTACCAATCTTTATCGCCCGGTTGGTGTGTTCAGTGCAAAGAGGGGGGTGAATCTTTGAATCATTTGTTTTTTCATTGCTAGTTTTTCTATAAAATTGTGGTGTAAGTTCCTGAAAGAGTTTGGAAGAAGTTGTGTTGTTCCAAGGTCACGTTCTGATCTGTTAGGATTAGGACAAGGGCTTCATGTTAACAAGAGGAAGAATTCTATGGAAGGTGGCTATTTTAGCTGGATTTTGGGCTCTTTGGCTAGAAAGAAATAGTAGGATCTTTGAAGGAGTAGAAGAATGTTTTGAATCTCAGTGGGATAGGGGTTAGACTTTGGGTAGCAACTTGGTTGCGTGATGCAAGGGATTTTAATACTTTCTCTGTTTCTACTGTGATTAGAAATTGGAGTCATCTGTTGTAATTGTGTTCTATGGGTGGATTTCTTATCCACTTTGATCTTGTGTTATTCTACTAGTTAGTGCAAATCTTGTTTCTTATCGAATATCTATATATATATGTATATATATAAACACAAATATCCATATTTTCTACATATAACTTGATCTTATGCAGCAACAGAAATCGAAAGACCCTTGCTCCCTTTCAGCTTGGGAGTGTGGAGGCTACTTCTTGTTTAAATCAAGGTCAGACTTTGATCAGGCTACTGAAAGGACCATGCTTAAACGGCTAAGCTCTGTATCAATCGATGATGACAGTTTCAAAGCCGTGAAGCTGCTCTGTTGCCGCATCGCGAGTAAATTTGGTATTTAATTTCAGACCTATGATCAGGAGTTTCATGGCAAACATGCTGCTAATAAAATGTTATGTTATCCTTATACTTTATCAAATGTAGACGTGTACCTGGCTTGCCAACTTCCTTAAGATTCATATTCAGTGTCTTAAATAAAAACAACCAGTGAATTGTTCTGCCACGTAATAATAGTATATATTCTAATGGCTTTTATGATTGGAGCTTTATTTACATTAGTTGCTAGTCATTGGAGAAATATTTGGTCCTTGGATAATGACAATACTGATTAAGTAATAAAATTCTGATATCTAAGTAAGTCTAATAATATTTTCCTTTTTAGTTGAAAGAATTGATGGATGTTAAGATGATCTTTTTGGTTTCTCAAAAAAGAATAATAATAGACACAAGAAGTCATCACGTACAGACATACTAGAATACGGAGTGTACCACTAGTCGAGGGGTAAAACAAACGGGTACCTTATTTCTGTTTAACACCATATATAAAAGCATTCTAAAACGCGACTTCGTATCAAAAAGGAGGAATGAATCCACTGAAAAAAAAAAAAAAAAACCCTAATTTAAAAGTTGACTAAGAGTGAAAAAATTGTAACAAAGAATGCTATTATCATTTTGTTGTGACTAGAAAGTCCGTAATTGATCCTTTTGTTTTTTCAAAAAAGAAGAATAATAGACACAAGAAGTCATCACATACTAGAATACAAAGGTGTACCACTAGTTGAGGGGTAAACAAACCAATAGGGTAATTTGGATAATCTTTTAAGGGCTTTCATTGGTTGGTCTCTCAGGGCCATATGGGATTTTAACCTTTTCTCTCACTCCATACGGGTTGATTGTGTTACAAAATGAACTTATTCTAGCCTGTGAGAGTATCTTCTGTGCTACAATATCTGACTCTTATCTTATTCACTTTTTGTCTTTTGGAGCCTATAAATTGCTATCCCTATCCGTTGTGTAAAATTGAGGAAAAAGTTATTTTTTGCAACGCTGGGGACTCACGAGACTTGGGTTCTCTATAGCATGTGCCAAAGTAATGCCCAGTTGGCACTTTTTATCATTTGAGCTTTGTGATCTGGCAACATAACATTACAGGTCACAAGGAAACAAAAAAGGTTCGGAAAAGGCTTATTATCATTGTTTGGACACAATCAAAAGAAAAGTACACATCCCTTTAAAAAAAAAAAAAAAAAGAATACATATATCTTAGACACTGCTCTCGATTTTTCGGTTCGGATACAATTTGTTTGATTACTTAAACAGTAACACTATCTCTCATTTACACAAGTTGAATTTTTTGGTCAAATAAGACATTAAAAGGCAAAAACCAGATCCATACCCGGAAAAGAAAAATGGTTGGAAGGATAACTTTATATTTACTTTTTTTCTTTAATTTTTTTTTAAGAAGGAAAATGGTTAGGAGTGGACTATGTATAGCTATCGGCATGAGCATAGTAGCTAGAGAAAGCATAGGTTTTATTTGAGTTGTTATCTTGGAAATGCAACCGATTTACAAGTGAAAAACATGCCCATGCAAAACTAAGAAACAAAAAACATTCACGGGAAAAATGAAGCCTAACAACTTTCCCACTTGACTTCCAACTTCCAAACAATATCTTTGAAACATCAGAAAACAACTTAATCCTAAGGATTTGAGAAAGAATCCCAAGAATGTAACAGAAAAAACCAATTGAATATATCAAGATGTGACATAAAGAATCATGTTCGTGAAACTATGCAGATGGTACAACAAACTAGATCACATTGAATTTAATATAACAAATTTGAAAGAATTTGTAAGACAATTTCATAAGAATACAATTTCTAAAGTCCTCACTTCTCATGTATACAAGTCCTCTATGAGAGCTCAACTCCAGCTGCAGACTCCAAATCATCAATTCCCCTTGATGTAGACTTTTCTTTGGAGCTAGTCTCTCCGTCAAAACTGGGTCCCTCTTGTCTCTCCTGTGCCTCTCTTTCGTCTGGCCCCAGAGCCTGACTACTTGAGAAGGAATGTCTCGATGTATTGTTACGCATCCAAGCTTCGTGGAGCTGCAAGACGTACTCCAGGTGCCATAGAACTTCCCCCATTGTTGGCCGGCTCTTCCCCTCGTCAGCTAGACATTTCTCTGCTATCTCCCCAAACTTCTTCAATGATTCTGAAGAATAGCTTCCTTTGATACGAGGGTCAATGATGGTTTCAAGAGATCTCTGCCTTTGCCACTTCATTGCCCATTCTGCAAGATTGATTTGATCTTTGGGCAAGGTAGGATTTATAACAGCTCGAGCACAGACAACTTCAAACAAAACCACCCCAAAAGAGTAGACGTCGGACTTCTCAGTTAGCTGCTGTCGACGGTAATATTCAGGGTCTAGATAACCAAAGCTTCCTTTTACTGCAGTACTAACATGAGTGTGTTCCCAAGCAGGACCATTTTTAGACAATCCGAAGTCTGACATTTTTGCTACGAAGTTTTCATCAAGCAGTATGTTAGTCGTCTTAACATCCCTGTGGATTATTCCTCGCTCGGCTCCGGTGTGAAGGTAATGGAGTCCTCTAGCAGCACCAATGCATGCTTCTAATCTCTGTTTCCAGGTTAAGGGGGGGAGATCACTCCCAAACAGATGACTCCTAAGAGTCCCATTCGCCATGTACTCGTAAACCAAGATCATCTCATGTTGTTCTTCACAAAAGCCAATCATTGAGACCAGATGCCTATGCCTGAGCTTGGAAAGCATCTCAATCTCTGTTTCAAACTCTGAAAGGCCTTGCTCAGATTGTGGGTTGGCCCGCTTTATCGCTGCAAGGGTAGCATCATCAATCTCCCCTTTGTACACCTTACCGAAGCCCCCAACTCCAATCACCAAGCTTTCATCAAAATTATTTGTTGCTGTGCGAATCTCGGCTAATGTAAACCGCTTGCCAGCTCTAGTAGAGGCCATAGATCCATATGGATTCTGGACTCCTGCAGATCCCTTGGCATTAGCAGTGCTGTTCTGAATGGATCCATGAAGGAATAAAGGCCGCCATACAGAAGCATTGTTTTTGGTGTCACTTGATTTGTTTCTCCAGCCCTTGCAGAAGCAAAATATGACAGCAACTACAGCGGTAAGAATGGCAACAGAAACTGTACCTGCTCCAATTCCTACCCAAAGGATTAAAGTTTTTGATTTTCCTGAAGAATTCCCAGCTGAATCATATCTCTCCACATAGGCAAGATTCGCATTTTGACTCAGCTTGAAAATCTCCAGGCCGTTTAAGAGAGCATCCGGTACTGCAGCAACAGCACTCGAATCTGGACCTAACTGAATCCAGAGTGTGTCGAATTTTGAAGACACTGTGTCAACAAAATCCTGATGATATGCCTTGTTCTTCCCTCCTGCTCGAGAGAAAACATCAAAATTATCTGCTGCAGTTCTGTTGTTGATGTAGATTCTAAAAGTTCTTTCTTTTGCCTGGCCATAAATTAGCTCACAGAAATGCAACCGAACTAAGTAATCAAAATCAGGATGAACTTCAAATTTCCACGACATGTTGAACCTTTTCTCCAGGACTTCATTGTTGGACATAGTTCGAGCACTCTCATACACAAGAAGAGGAGCCGCTGAGGAATCATTCATGGAAGCATAGGTAATATTGGAACTGTTATGGATCTCCGACCCTGCATTTGCTGTTATCATGTAGCTGGAATCCACTTCCCATGTCCTCCAAATATCAGTGTCCTCAGAAGGACTAATTTCAGGACCCCCAACATTCAACCTATACATAACCTCAACACCCCGCCCGTCCAAATTCAGATTCACTGCATTTCCACCCACTTTACCAACTGAGTCTGCAAAGAAGTTATCTGCAACTGGGATAATCTCCATAGCATTCACAAATCCAAACGACCCTTTGGCCGGAATGAATTCAATAACAAGAACATTAAGATTGACACCCAAAATATACTCTTTAACCAGAGAATGAGTAGGATTGCCTCCAGAACTTTGCAATAGCGTGTTCTTATGCGAAGTCTCACCAGGAACATTGAATTCTGAGACCAGCTTTAGACCATTTGCCACAATATTAAATGAAGATTCATTTACATTGAGATTGTCAAAGGTGAAGGGACAGAAATGGAGCCTAACGACATAGTTACCCTGAACTCCTTGAAATGTGTAGTTCATCCCATCAGCGAAAACCCGGGCAGTTTTGTAGAGTGAAGCCAAAGCCGACTCGCTGCTTACTGTGGGAGTGGATTGAGCAACTCCAGGAGAACTGAGAGTGAGATTGGTATTTGGGGCCGAATCGCCAACCCATTTCCTACCCTCCACTTCAACACTGGAATTGGTTCCACAGTTTATGAAAAAGGACTTCGATTGAGCTTCTCCGACTCCCACAAACACAGAGAAAATTACTAAAAGATACAAACCCAACACCCTGCCTTGAACCCCCTTCTCCATCACCAACATTCCTCTAGAATTCGATCAAAAAAGGCAAAGGTCCTAATTAAAAAACAAAAACTACCCAATATTTCCTTATTGAAAATAAGGATTACCCAATACTAAAAACCGAACAATACAAAAAAAAAAAGAAAAAAAAAAAAGAAAAAGGAATTTCCCAACTCTGGGTTCGCAAAACTAGCTCAATATCCAACAATTTTTGACTAAGATTTTCAAGTTGGGAGTAATCACATCAAAATAGATACAAAGACCACAAATGTTTCTAGTGTCTCAACTAGTTGAACAACATGCATTCAGAGTTACTTTCATCACAGCCAATCTGCTCTTCTGAGTGCTCATGGATTTAGGACCAAATCATACAGTAATAAAGAATGGCTCTGAAAACCCACCTGTAACTTGTTCTAATATCAGCTTCTCTTCTCTTCTCTTCCACAGACCCAAATAGCTCACAGATCTGGAGGAAGAAGATAAACAGAATCCTTGAAAAGAATAAGAGGGAAAGGTGGCAAACAAATATGGAGACTTCACAGTATTTGAGTCTCAGAAATCCCAACCAAAAGAAATAATGAAAGATGGAACATAAATTATGGATGATGATGGTTGTGAAATGGGGGTTGTTTTTGAATTAGAAAAATGAGATGTAAGAACATGGGTTGTCGGAAACAGATTGGAAAAAAAGATCACTTTATATCTTGCTGTTGTTTTGTATCTTTACATAACAGTCAAGAATCTGACACCATTGAATTTGTACTTTACTACATTTTTATTGTAACTGCTGTAACAGCTGATGCTTTTTTCTCATTATTTTATTTGTTTTTGGCCCTTATTTATTCAATATTTTATTCATCTTCAAAGAAAATAACAATCTATAAGGTCATGGTTGATGGTACGCTACAAGAAGAATTGTAACGAAGCAATTACAACGGAATTAGAACTACAAATGATATTTTATTAATTTATAGAGTAGAATAAATATTATATTAATTATTTTATTTTATTTTAAAAAATATATTATATTGATTAAAATATTTTTATTTTTAAATATTAAGTAGTATAAAAAAGAAAAATGATGTTTTAAAAGTAAAAATAAAATTTTAGAATTATGATTATTTAATTTTTTGGATTGAATCGTTATTTTACTAAATTATGGAATTATAATTCTAACAAAATCTTATTTCTTTGTTTAAATGTCAAATCAAATAATAAAATTCATTTCAGAGTTAATTCTACTAAACAAAACATGACATATTTCTTTGGTTAAATGTCAAATCAAATCAAATAATAGAATTCATTTCAGAATTAATTCTACTAAACAAAACATGACATATTTCTTTCGTTAAATGTCAAATCAAATAATAGAATTCATTTCAGAGTTAATTCTACTAAACAAAACATGACATAAGGTTTCCAAATGTGTACATATTGCTTAGTGTCAATGCTAAACTACTCGGTAGTTTATCAACTAAGTTTAAAATTCATTTTATATTTTAGGAAATAATTTTTATTTGAGTTATTACGTCATTAGGGTACCACTTTATTTGGCAAAACCACCCTTGTTTTAAATGACCGGTTGTCTTTGTTTTTATTTTTATTTTTCTAGTCTTTTTGGTTTCTTTTTCACTTATGGAATAATAAATCACATACTTTTTTAAATGAAAAAAATACCCTATTATAATATAGTACATGATAATTTGAAATTTAAGTTTATCACAAATTTATAAATTTGATTTTGTCATCTATCAAAGTTATGTAATTAATTTCTATTACATGATCCAGTTGTCGTGTCCTACATGACACTATAGTATTACATTTTTTTTTTCCCTTTTAATGAACTAGTGGAGTTTAATTTTCTAAGAAAACATGTGAACTCTAACTTTCAGTTTAAGGGAAACAAAGGGATTATATTCGCAAAATACTTTAAATAACATGAATAATTAATTTGATGAATTTATTGGCCACCTTGTTCCAACCGAGGAAAACAATCTAGACATTTCATAAGTATTTAATGTTATTGTTGATTTATTTTGATAGTACACACTAATAGTAGAAATACTTTTTTAAATATATTTTTAAATTTGTTTAATTATATTATGTGAGATTGGCAGATGCATGTTGGGTTGCCGGAGATGGGGCTACATTATTTGTAAGGTGGGTCACATGCCATCGTCTAAAGGTGGGAAGATGGTTCAAAAAATATAATTTTATAGGCAATTCTTTATTTAATTTCCTTCAAACAAAAATATATACTTATACTTTCTCATGTTCCTACGACGATTTTCCAGAATTACCCCTGGCTTCAAAAGCTGTAACTTGTGCACTTGTTGACTCTTCCGTACCAAAGTATACCCCTAATCCTACGGGGTCCTTGCCACCCTCGAAGTATATGGTCAAGTTTTGATCGGACCAATTCCAGTGTGCGCTGCTAATCTGCTGTGTTTTTTTTAGAAAAAAAAAATTTAATTAATAACCATCATTTATTATAAATTTTTTTAAAAATAATACATACTAATTTAAATTTATGACATTTTCAAATATATTTACAATTTTAAAATCTTGAATCAATATTGACGTCAATCTATTATGTCTTATGTCTCGTTGTTTCTTCGAATCTTCAAAGACTTGACTTTTTTTATTGTTTTTTGACATTATCTTATGATATTTTCTATCTTCCTAGCCCTAGGTTTTGCTCAAATCCCAATTTTTGAGAGGGCCAATAATATTATATTTCATTTATTTGGTGAATTACATTATCTATTTACCAAGTCGGCAGAGTTAAATACTAGTGAAGATAGGTAAGTGACTTCTTTTCATAAAAGTGTTTAACTACTTGATGAGTGAAAAGCTAGATGGAAATTGTATTATATTCACTATAGGTGTGGTAGGGTAAAAAAAACAAATGAATATGGTTAATTTCTTCAAAAGTTAATTAATCATTAGGGGTGAATAGTGGATTTTTTTTCTTCCTTTTTTCTCTTTTTCTTTTTTTTTTTTTTTTTAAAATCCCAGCTAGTAATAAATAAGATGGTTATTTTCATTGTATAATTGTCTAACAAAACAAGAAGATATAATTGTCTAACAAAAATAAATAAGATGGTCGATTGTATTCCTCGTTTCCTTTCGTCTTTTGTATTGGATTATTTGGTTTAGTATATTTGCAGTATTTTCTTTCAAAAATAAAAAATAAAAATAAAGATAGAACAGCTCAAGGATTTTGTGGGGCCAATTGCCAAACCCCTTTCAGGACCATTCTTTAAGGAAATGCAATGAAGTTAAG
This sequence comes from Parasponia andersonii, assembly GCA_002914805.1. Lineage (NCBI taxonomy): Eukaryota > Viridiplantae > Streptophyta > Magnoliopsida > Rosales > Cannabaceae > Trema > Trema andersonii. The sequence goes on along the minus strand of JXTB01000190.1, from coordinate 489,795 downwards.
TAAGAAACTGTTAAGATTAAAAAAAAAAATTGTCTAACAATACAAAAAACCATTATGTACAGATACTATGCATATTCATATTTGATAGAGCGGTTAAATAATATTGGGTTAGATTATGCAAGAAGCTAATTTCATAAAATGGTGAATGTGACACTGATTACTTACTAGAATGAGCTTAAATATTACTTGAAGTTGATACTGCTGGAATAACAGATAAGACAATACTACTCAAATAGGGAAGTGACAAATTAACAAGTTAAACTATTCATTATTAATGTTAAACTTTCATGTTGAAGATTAAATAGATATATATATACTCTTGATTGGATAATTGTGGTTCTAACAAATTTTCATTTGTGCCCCACTAGTTTACTCAAGTTTAAAACCAAAAACCATTTGGGATATAACGTATTTGGCCATATGAGTGACATAAAGTTATCGCCCCTTGAATTGTCCATAAGCCATTTGGATTGACATAGGCATTAATATTCAGAGAATATAGGTTAAACTAGTTGACAAAAATTCATCATTGCTAAGCACTTGTTGACAACAAATTGGAGCAATATTTAGCACTCTTTCACGTATTTTAGTCATTTGATAAGTCTAAAGTTTTTTTTTTTTTTTGGTTGGTTGGGAAGGAAAATAGTGAATTTATTAAAGAGAAATATCTGTATCTACCAAAGTAGTAATATAATCGAGAATATTCTCAAAGATAGAACATCCTACCAGAAATAAGACATAATTTAGCAAGTGTACGAGCAATTCTATTTCTATCTCTACAAATAAATAAAGTAGTAGGAGCCACCACCACCATCTCCCATCTCTAACGAGAGAAGAAATATCATAGATAATCAAACAACACGATTTAAACCAAAAAAAAGCAAGCCCACCCGCCACACTTGAGATAGCATTAACGATATTGAAACAGTCACTTTCAATGATATCAATACAAATCCCATGAACACAAACGAGCAAGCAAATTAAGACCCTCCCCAATAGCAAGGAGCTCAGCAATTAATGGCTAAAATCCCACCGACAATTTTTTTTTTTTTTTTTTTTGGGGGGGGTGGGGGGAAAAAGTATGCAGGACCTCACCCGAACAATCTCTTGTAACTACTCCAACACCAATAATGCATCCCAGGCTATGAGTGATTGCTCCTCCCATATCAATATTCATCTTTAACTAACCAACCTCCATCAACTTCCATCTTTTATCCTTAGGCCTTACACCTGGAGAAGCTACTTCAATGCTAACTTTGTCTAGCTTGTTTGAAATCAAAAAGAATGTGCCCCGAATCCTCAAGAACAAAGGACAACACGAACGCTTTTACTAATATTACCATGTTTCCAGTTATTCCTCTTTGCCCAAACCATCCAAAGCCAAGAACAGTGGTTTAATTAACCCAAAAAAATTAAAAGAAAAATATTTTTTTAACATTATTTTGTTTCTTTTTTAAAGAGTGTTCCAACTTTAGAGTATAACTACTTGAAATTATAAATATGAAAATTCAAATAGACAAATATAGATTTACATATATAAATCAAACTTGGATATAAAATATATATTTATATGTAATAATTTGGGTGTTAGACAGTTAGAAAATAATTATTGTTGGGGCTTTGGAGAGTTGATAAAAAATAACATTTGGGTTTNTGAACAAAACTTTTGCAAATTAGTCCCCACAATATTTTATCCGGAAAATTGGTAAAATGTCCAAATTACCCTCGAAAATTCCGGGTTTTTACACCTTACACCTGGAGAAGCTACTTCAATGCTAGCTTTGTCTAGCTCGTTGGAAATCAAAAAGAATGTGCCCCGAATCCTCAAGGACAAAGGACAACACGAACGCTTTGACTAATACTACCATGTTTCCAGTTATTCCTCTTTGCCCAAAGCATCCAAAGCCAAGAACAGTGGTTTAATTAACCCAAAAAAATTAAAAGAAAAATATTTTTTAACATTATTTTGTTTATTTTTAAAGAGTATTCCAACTTTAGAGTATAACTACTTATGAAATAATAGTACAAAACAACCATGAAATTATAAATATGAAAATTCAAATAGACAAATATAGATTTACATATATAAATCAAACTTGGATATAAAATATATATATTTATATGTAATAATTTGGGTGTTAGACAGTTAGAAAATAATTATTGTTGGGGCTTTGGAGAGTTGATAAAAAATAACATTTGGGTTTTGGGGAAATTGAAAAAGAGATCAAAAATTAGTTTTAGGAATTTTTTTTTTAGTTTTATATAGTATTTCAATATTTTAAATATGTAAATAATTAAGATAAAAGAGGAAAAATATAAATAAAAGTTTGGGTTCGAACGGTTTACCGGTCGGTTTGGAGTTGACGAGATAACCAACCAAACTAAAGTCGGTTTTTTTTTTTTTCATTTAGATTTTTCAGTTTCATTTTTTTTTTTTTCCCCGATTTTAGTGAGTCGGCTTTTTGGATTAAGTGGTTTTTCTGCACACCTTTGCAACATTCCATCTTCCCATATTATCATGAATAAAATCCTTAACAACCTAATTTCCTTCAAGACACTAACACGAGGTGATAAGTTCGAGAGTAAAGGGTATAGGAATCCACAAATCTTTGAAAATTTTAACATTATCACTTTTACCATTACCAACTTGTCATATAATACTCGCAGATAAAATGTCTTTTCTCTAAAAAATGCTTCTCCACGTAAACGAGGGATTGTTTCCTAAGGTATCATCAAGAAATGAGGTATTACAATAATACCGAGCTTTTAAAACTTAAGCTACAATATAATTTGGATACTTTAGTAACATCCATCCTTGTTTAGCCAGCAAAACCTGATTAAGCCTTCAAGATCCCAAAAATCCAGTCCACACCTTCCTTCTTAACTTGACAAAGCAACTCTGGTCTCCTCCAGTGTAACTTCCTTTTGTCACCAACTTCCTTTACAAAAACTTGAAGTTCATGACAAATAGAAATTAGAATTCTAAAAACTTATATTGTGTAAATTGGAGTAACCATAGCCACCACTTCAATTAATACTTCTTTTCTACCTAAGGAGAAAAGTTTACTCTTCCAAAGTCGAAGTTTTTTCCATACTCTATCCTTTATCGTCGTAAAAGAAAGCTTTTTGTTTCTTTCTAATAATAAAGTTGGAACACCTAAATACTTGTGTGGGAAGCACAAGTAGCAAGACCCAAAGTACTTTGAATATCATATCTAACTTTCTGACACACATCTCCGACTTGGCCATATTAATGCATTGACCTGAAATTCTCTCATAAAGACTCAAGATATCTTTCACTGCCACACATGTACAAAGAAAAGATGGCTAATATGTGGTCTTCCTCGAGAAAAACAAAACCAATGACATCACTACTACACTCTAGAGCCCTTAGAATAGTTGAAAGTTCTTGAGCAAAGGGAAGAAACAAATAAGGTGACAAAAGGCATCATTGACGTAAACCTCCGTAGAAGAGATCACCCTTCCTCTGGGAACTCCATTGATAATAAACGTGAAGCAAGGATTAGAGATACAATTTAGTACAAGAGACCTCCACCTATTATAAAACCCCAATTTTTCCATAACCACTTTCAAGAACAGCCATTTAACTCTGTCATAAGCCTTGCTCATGTCCAACTTCAAACATATCCATCCCTTCCTCCTATTATTGCAAGCTTTGAGTGAGTGCATTAACTCATAAGCAATTAAAATATTATCAGAAATAAGCTTATCAAGCACAAAGGGACTTTGGGCATCCGACATCACTAAAGGTAAAACGAATTTAAGTCGATTAGCAAGAGCTTTGGTAATGATTTTATGAATTACATTACAAAGGCTAATTGGTCTAAAATCTGATACCTTTTAAGAGGAATAAATCTTCGGAATTAAAATCACATGAGTACCATTCAGATTTCCCATAATTGTTATGAATATTCAAACAAAACTGAGTCACTCTTCCACCAACCACATTCCAAAACTTTTGATAGAATAAAGCTTGGAAGCCATCAGGTCCCGGTACATTTGTAGGACCTATTTGAAAAAGAGTTGCTATGATTTCTTCATCTCTAAACGGTTCACTCATCAACTGATTCATATCATCAGAAACATACGGCACCATGCAATCAGTAAAATGTTCTATGTCATCGAAGCTGGGATGACAAGAGATGAAAATATTGCTAAAGTTCGGTTTTTTAACCTTTGATAAGTGAAGCCAACAATTTATTAACACTTTCCTTAATTGTCCAACTAATTAGATATATCTATAGAATTAATAGAAGCATGAATGGGCAATGGGAAGTGTACAATTCCTCTGCCCATCATGCTTCACCACTTTGTTTATATTTTTTTATTATTTTTGAGTTATAAGCCTTTAATTGGAGAGTTTGGTACCATGTCCATGGACTATGGTGGTTGATTTTTATTTTTTCCTCTTTACTATTTTGTTTTCGGTCTTTAGACATAGAATTTTATGTGTGTTTCATGTATTTATAACATCAAGATTTATTTATTTATTCTCTATCACAATTTTGTTTCATAAATATATGTTACATTTATTACAAAAGACAAAGACACGATAAAGAGACACGTTTATTGATTTACAGAAAATAAAGCTATCATCTGCAATATTTAATTTCACAATATTTAAGGTGTAAAAGTCATATATAGTAGAAAAGCTGATCAATTTTTTTTTTTTGGTAATGTAAAAAAAAAAAAGAAAAAAAGCTGATCAATTCGGTTACAAAATATATAATCCGATCATGACAATTATGTCACTTAGAAAATATTCTGGACTTCAGTGTCTCATATTCTGCTATACGTACGTACCATCAAACTAATTATGTAGTCACAATTGAAAAAAACTAAAAAACAAAGCAATAAGAGATATATAGCTTTTAGGTATAGCATAGTTACTTTTTGATTATTACCTTTTTTGGTTTTAAACCTCCATACACATATAAGACAACCTCCATACACACATAGACATTGACTCAAATTAGGAAAATTGAAAGCACCAAAAAGGTGAATGCAACGTCCCACCGACCTGTGTTGATTATGAATAATAGTGCAAAGAATTTAATGTAAGTGAGAAGTGACAGCAATGGCCCTTACATATGGCCTATCTATAAGAGAATGACAGTTATCTCTTGCATGATTTCAGCCACTATCTACCATATATATATCGGCTCTATAATGAAGTGACTTCTCTAAGCCGACGTTCGACCCGCCAAATTGTGTATAATTTAGATTTGATTGATCAACCAACATATATAATTATTTACTTAAAAAATTAAAAACAAAAAAAAAAAGAAAAAGAAAGAAAAAGATTGAAGTGTATATGCATAAGTGCGATATCAATTATTATTCAACACATCAAGAATCATAAATTTCCATGTAAAATTGTGTGTGCATCACAAAGTCAATATATGAACTTATAACTATAGTTCAGAAATTTTCATAATGACTTATGGTACTGTTTCTGCCAAATGAAAAAAAAAAAAAAAAAAAAAAAAAAATTGTGGTAAGTGATTTTATGATCACCACACATCTTTCAACTAATCAGAAATCACAAATATAATACTGTTTCACGTATATAACATCTTGTTGGCATTAAAATGTACAATTAATTTATAATTGGATATAAATTAGTAGTATTGCGATACCCACAATTTTAATACCCGTCGGTATTTGTGAAGAGGAAGGTATTTATAAGAAATATCCATCTTTTTCGCCTCATTTTAAGAAATTATCCTTCTTTTTCACCTATTGAATAAATGACATTTGTTTTTTTTCCCTTCTAAATGGTTAGTAGATTAATTTCATATACGAGCATATCAATTCTCTGTTAGTATATTAATTTTGTGTTTTTTATACTGATACATATATATACTGATATATTTCCATTTTTTTTATATATATAAATGCAGTCATTTTCTAATACTGTTTAGAAAATGGATATTTCTTAAATAAGGACCAAAATTTGGCTATGGCTAAGAAGCCCATTAAAAATGGGCTAGAATTTTTCAAATTTTCTTTTTTTTTTTTTTTCCCAATGAGAAAAGAACAAAAATACTTTTAAAAAAATAGACTCATATTCTTTTTTATACCGTTTTTGGAAAAATGTATATCACGTATATTTTATGTAAGAAACAAATATCATGGTATAAATTTTATGTGTACAAATTATAACTCAAAACCGGTTTCAAATGTAAACCATGGATATCTATTTTTCATTGTTCTTGCCCATACATATTTATTTACACATGAAATGTATACTAAAAAGGTATAACATTATTAAAATGAAGGCAGGTATTGCTGAAATATAAGGCTAGAAAAGGATTACTACTAAATTTGATTTTTTTATCGTAATTTTTCAAAAAAATTGAAAAACTTAGGATTTTGAAAGTGTTTGAAAATTTTTGGATTTTAATTAGAAAAATATTATTTTTAAAAGTATTTAGAAAAATACTATTTTTTATTAATTGATGAGATACTTGAAGTAACCAATCAAGTTATTTTAGTTAACTTGATCGGTTACCTCAAGTAACTAGATTGTTTATCGTAAGTAACCTAACTGGTTACCATAAGTACCATTAAAAAAATACCAACTTTGAAGAAAATTTGGTGCTTTCTAAATATTTATTAAGAGTGCTATTATTTTAAAAAAACTTTTTAAAAATTGATATTTTGCTAAATTAATCCGAGATTTTTCAAAAAAATTGGTCTATTCGGGTTATTTCAATTTCTAGTACTTTGGGCTTGGAATTTTGAAAGAAGCCCGTTGAAACATAAGGCCGAAAAAGTATTACTAAGCCTAAATTTCATAATTTCTTTTTTTTTTCTTCCTGATTTTTAATAGGGCCTTTTAAATATATGACCAAATTTTTGGCCTAATTTAAGTAAATATCCCTTTCTTAAATATTATAGCAAAATATCCGGTATATATGTTTATATACCAAGTATAAAATTTTATATACCAAGTATAAAAAATTTTATACCAAGTACATTTCAGTACAGTAAGTGAAATTATTAAATATATTATCTACCAAGTGTAAAAATATATATACGTAGACATTTAGCTATAAAATTTAAAAAATGTACATTTACTTAATAAAATTTAAAATATTGGTCATTCACCTAAATTTATCTTTTTAATATTATTAGGCCTAATTTCCTCGTAGACAACAAAAGCCCAGCCCAAAGCGTTTTCCTCATGAGAAATTTACACCTGATACCTGTTTTTGTGCCTCATATTTTATGAATACCCGGTTTTAAATTTCAGTTCAAAAATATTCGTTTTTTGATATATATTTCATATGTAAATATGTGTAGTACACATTATAATGTAAATTTTTACTTATGATTTACATTTACTGTATAAATTTATACCTATGGTGTACATTTTAAAATGTATACCGATTTTAAGGTATAATTTTTACTCGTGAAATGGATATTGTGATATACATTTAATATATAAATTATTTGTAATATATATTTCTCAAAAATGTATAAAAATTGATATTTGTAAAAATAAAAATAAAAACAGGTATTCATAAAAATATGCTTATAAAATTGATATTTTTGAACTTTTCCCGTAACGGGCCCTTTTGCCTGAACACTTGCAAAACTATGTCTAATGTGTTAAAATTCTCGGAGTTGTTTATAATTTTGCAAAATTACCTTTTATTTTCTTTGACACAATTATCCTTACAAATATTCCTAATAGGTAGAGATTTACCTTTAATTTAACTTTTGGCACAACAAATAAAGTCCTAATTCATCCTCTATTTTTCTTTTCTGGAAAAAAATAGAAAAGTGAATTGAGTTTCACCTTTTTCTTTCCTTTCAAATTAATCTATATTTTTGTTGAAAAATAAGAGTGTTACCAAATGAGCCGAAAAGGCTAGACTTTCTCTAGATTTACTTCCTTATTGGCACATCGTAAACGCCAAATTAACTCCTTCTACTCCTATAATATTTTTATTTAGTACCGAAGCAATAATGGTCGATTCCACAAAGAATTGATTATTAATTCCTAACTAAATCAGCGGTAAATTTAAAGGGGCCCCTTTAGTGAATTAACTAATTAACGTTAATAAAAAAAAGAAACAATTACAAACCAAATTAATTAAGGTGAAAATCAATAACAATAAAACTCGTGAAAGGATCATTCCTTACCACTACCACTAGACACTCGTGTTAGATTAATTACCGAATTATCTCCTATTACTCATTCACAAATAGCAATAAGTTCTGCTATCTTAATTTTTCTATTTAATTACTATTTATTAAACAATCTAGAACAAGCTCTCTAAATTTAATTTAATTTAATAGACGCAATAAGTTAAGAAAAATATGTTGATCTAAGCAATAAAGACTCAATCTCGGATCATTTAATCTAGGTCATGTTCTCTTTCACAATCAATCAGATGCTTTTCACAATTTAATCGCTCATAATTTGCTACTAACAACTAAAAAACCTAGACAATTATGGATCTAGAATTCTAATATAGCATTCAACATCTATCAAATCTTATTAATTGGCAACCTGAACAAATTAAGATAAAAATCATACACAATGATGGACAAAAGAACAAAAATAATTTTAATTATGCAATCGACATATTAATCTAGAAAATTAATCACAAATCATGTCTAGGGCTTTAAAATTGACCTTGACCAAAAGCAAACTAGCCTGGCATGTTTATAAAAGGAAACAAAGGGGTCATCATGCTAAATTAAAAAAAAAAAAAAAAAAAAAAAGAGGAAAAGGAAAAGAACGAGAATGTTTGACTGTGGGGCAAAGCTCCTTAAAACAGAAAGTCTTCAACCTCCAAGCAATCTCTATCTCTTCAAAATTCTGTGCGTCTTTCTAAGCGTCTAATTAAGTCTCTGGGTTTCTTTCTTTTTTGCCCTTAAATGTCAAATTATTTTGATCTTAGGGGCAATTTGAAAAAAATCCATGGAGTTTCAGAGTCCAAAACATTGAAAATAGCTACAGTCAGCTGAACCTATTGATCTAGCATCACGGCGCTAGGACCCGAATGCCATAGCACCTAGGTTATGGTCCTCCATGCCATACGTGCCAGTGCCACAGTGCTAGCTGGGTTTTGTGTTTTCTTGCCCGTTTTGACCCAATTCAACTTCTTTTCATCATTTTTCTTCTAAGACATGCACCTATAAGACCTTAAAATACGAATAAAACTTAAAAATAACATGGAGCTTTAGCAAATAAATATTGAGAAATCGATCGAATCATTTTTACTCCTAAATTTTTTAGTTAATAGCAGTGGAAGCTAATTTGTTGATCATATATTGTTGTGCGGTCTGAAATCCTAAGGTCGCATAAGGATTATATGCGACCTCCTCCGTGATGATTATATGCGACCTCCTCCGTGATGGTTATATGTGACCGCTTCCACAGGTTTTGTGCGACCTTCTCTGTGCAGTTTGTCTTAACAAACAGGAAACCTGTAAGGAGAAAGAAACACATAAATGCCATAAAGGAAACCTAGAAGAAGAGGGAGACCAGTAAACACAATGGAAGAAACCTACAAGGAAAGGGAAACTGAAGATTCCTATTTATGATTAACTAGTTATCCGTTTTGAATAGTTATCCAATTATTTTTGTATGTTACCCAATTGTATAGTTACCCGTTTATACAATTAGGATCCTAGAGACATAAGGAACCTAGGGGTATGAGGTTACCCTTATCTATATAAAGGGGGCTCTATGTTCCGAAGAAACACATCAAGTTCTGGGCAGATACAAGTCATAGAGAAGAGAAGTCAGAGCAAATTCAAGCTTAGAGTATTCCAAACTTTGGGTAGTCTAAGTCCTTAGTATTCTTCGATAGCTTTCAGTCTTTCCTATTCCCAAACGTGATTGTAACTTTGAGTGTTCGTTATTATTCATAAAATAGTGAGAAAACAGTGGACGTAGGCTCATCTTTTTTGGGGCTGAACCACTATAAATCCCTCTCTCCTTATTTGCTTTGATTACTATCTTAATTCACACAAGCCACATCTCTTGATTATTTATAAATTTATTGTTGATAAAACCTCCGTCAATATATATATACATCAGAATGAAAACCAAATACTAATTGACATGGTTTTAATCTTATTGTTAATTGTCACTCAAAAAAAATAAGAAGTGTTCCCGTCAAAATTAATTTGATCTACATTACAATCTTGAAGACGGAAAAGGAAAAAAAAAAGAAAAAGAAAGAAAAGATAGCAAATATGTAGGACTTTGAAAAGTAAGTATTAACAAATTAGTATAATTAGATGAGTCGGAAGATAATCTAGTTAGAACTTTTTACTAATGAGTAATTTTCAAACTAATGAAGATTAAAAGAGTGAGAAAAGAGACTTCTGAATTTTCAGACTTTGCGAGAGCTTGGGCGGGAAGAGAAAAATAATGAGTGGCAATATATCACCCTTAAAAAAAATAGAGAGAATAAATCAATAGAATGTAGTTTTAGTCATATAGTAATTTGTAATAATAAGTTTCCTAGTTACCAAAAACGTTTGTTGCTTGCTTTCCACGACCATGCAATGGTTACCAGGGATTTATTATTACTATAACTGGATAACGTTTGAGATAAAAAAGCAAACGTAAGTAGCTAGGTCGGCTATGTGGTTATATATAAAGAAAGAAATTGAGAATATTAATCCAAGGAAGGACTTGATGAGCGGCATAGTGTGTGTATACAAGGTTTTATGAGGAGAAAAAAAAAAAAAAAAAAACAGGTTCATCGATTTCTTACTCGGCTTCCAACAACTCTTTCCTCCGGTACGTTATTCCATCTCCTTATTTGCCTACCAAGAAGGACAAGAAGAGTGAGAACTGGTCTAGAAAATCCGATAAGATCGTGCATGCATGCATGATATCTTACGTACTAATTAAGATCTATGATTTGTACGTTCTTGTAGCAACTCGTTGCTTTTTGCTCTTCTTGTCCTTCTTGGAATGACAATTAGGATCAAAAGGCCACAATACCGATCTTCGACAAATTAAAGCAAGGAATCATCTTAAGAGCAACTCATGAAGACGAACAAGTGAGATGAATTTTTCTCATGGGTAAGAGACTAAGACCGTGTTGTACATATAACCTTCTTTCTATCCTTTAGTTTCTATAGTATCGGTGCTTCTCTATCTAAATGGTATGTCTTCTAATTATTAAATATGTTTTTGCATAATATACATTATATACAATATGATCATGATCACTTATTTTAATTTATTATATAACAGAAAATTTTTTCTTTTGAGATGTTATATTCAGCAGTGCTAATTAATTTCCTCCCTCCCTTTAATCCAAGTTTCAATACACAGGACCCAATAAATTAGATATAACCTTTGGTTTTGATTTGGTTTTATCATTATTTGGATTTCTACCTATTTTTCATGTGTTTTTGCACTACGCATGCATAAAGAAAGTATAGCTGCCTAGAATGACAAATTAGAGTATCTATTTATGGAGAAAAATAAAAATTTCTATTAAAATCTCACTCATATATATTTATATTGCCAATCCAGTAGATATATTTTTTTTCTAATAGTGATCTAACGGCTATAATGAAATGCATAAAATGAAGTGTATCATTAATATTATTTTCTTTCTTATTTTTTAATATAAAAAAATGTGCAAGAAAAATTTTCATTAGCCAAAATGATAACTATGTATAGATAAAAAAAATCCTACTAAATTAGTGTATATATATATATTTATACTAGTTAAGCATGCCATGGGTGCTATCAAATTTTATCTGTACAAGTATAACTCCAATTTTTACCGGAGCATTATGTTTAATAACTTTATCAATTTGTACAATTTATTGATGAATAATTTACTTCTTTTTTTTTTCTTTTTGGAGTATTTATGTGTTTTTTTTTAAGTAAAAAAAATTGAAAATATGGGTCGATGCATATGAATGCAAATTTGAGATGCCGGAAAAATAATTAAAAAGTACTTAAATATTTAAGGGAAAGAAACATTCTTTTATGCTAAATGATCATGACTCCTAGAATAGAACTATGAAAGTGCATCGTTATATTGTTTCATTGATAAACAAAATTTCAAAAAGAATTCTAACAGCATTTGAATGTAAGAAAAAAAAAACCAAAATTTTCAAAAAAAAAAAGACATTAATTTTTTGGAGTGCCTTAATATCATTAAGATGTCAGAATCAATAAGTTGTAAATTAAATAAAGGTGTCTTTTATGCTAATAGGAGTGCCGTTGTACAATTTTAAATCTACAATATTGGTCAAATAACAAAAAAATAAAGTTAAAGCAATTGACTGAGGATCGCATGCGTTCTTTTTTGATCAAAGTGTGACCTACTCTAAATAAGGAATATACGACCTTGCGGTAAAAGAAAGCTAGATCAAGCTTCAAACGGATAATTTGCGAAGAAAAGGAAATAAATTTTTGAGTAGAGATCAAACAATTTGTTTATTAGTTATTATCTAATTCTGTATTATTATCCAAAATTATAACTTCTGATTATATACTTTACCATTTTCACAATAAGGAAGCCTAAAGCCACCCTCATCTATATAAAGGAGGCTTAATCTCACAATCACTTTACTATACTCTTTGTAATTTTTTCTTTGTTCTCACTTTGAGATTTAGAGAAACTCTTATAATTCTCTAGGAAATAGTAAAAAACAATGAATGTAGATTCATCTCTTTTAGGGCTGAATCACTATAAAATTTTTCTCTTTATTTTGTTTTATTATTCAATTCATTTTCACTTACAAGTCATATCTCATAATTTACCAAATTAATTGTTGATAAAACTTCCATCAATAATTGGTGCTAGAAGGAGGGATATTCTAGCAAGAGTTTGTCAATCTCACTTCTTCAATAATGGCAAATATAAGAAACACTACTAAAAATGCTAGAGTTAGCCAAAATCAACCTCAAAGTACTGTTACTACACAGTTCGATTCTTCATAAGATCAACTAGTTGTGATCACACTTAGGGAGAATATTGTTTAGAAATAAGATCTCATAGAGGATGTGCTTGCAAACGTTCAGTAAATCACCAATTATATCAATGATTTTTTTAGGCGATTTACTGAAGGACAGGTGGTGACGCCATCACAGTAGGAATGCCCCAGAGATCGTCTTGCTCGACAACCCGAGAAGGGGATTTACATTCAAGAAGTGAGAAATTACGACAAGCTTAGAACCTAAAGGAACATCATGAGGATCACACCTCTAAGAGAAAAGACAAGGTTGCAAACTTACTACAGGAATCTAGTACTGGAAGTTCTAGTATAGATCATAATTGTAGACAACCCTCTTGAAGAGTTCCAACTAATCACAACCATTTGAATAATGATTAGAATTATCAATTGAGAAGCACTTTTGAGAGGATAAGTAAGGAACCAAGGTCGAACTCTACAGACCTGAGACAACATTTGGAACAACGACGAAAAGAGAGAGTCATGAGCGATCCCCGTCACATTATAACAATCAAGCCACATAGGTACAACCTACTTAAGCCCACATAAAATGTGGATTGGACCCGTGGGCCTTATCGTGTCCCTTAATAAGAATATAGGCTGGGTCGGTTTATATTTTAGGTAGGTCGGGCCTAAGTATGGTATAAAACCCGCATCAACTTATCAAATGTGTGTCGGGCCGACCCAACCTAGCTCACTTTATATCTCTACATTGTTGTATTCTTTTCCCTCTTTCTTTCTACTACCTTTGTTGTTGTCACTGCAACCTTTCCATACTATTATAGGTACCAATGGGAGGTTCATTCTATATAGCTGAAGCTGAGGACATAAAGCTTAAGCCCTGCTCAACTCGACTCACTTTATATCTCTACATTGCCGTATTTTTTTCCCTCTTTCTTTCTGCTATCTTTATTGTTATCGTCGCTGCAACATTTCTATACTATTATAGGCACCGATTGGAGCTTCATTCCATGATCGAAGCTTGGTTCACAGAGCTTAAGCCACTACTGCTACTTCTATGGCACAATTCGATAATTCAGATGTTTTTTTGACCACAATCAAATATAAATTTGAGATAAATTTCATTTTTAATTTATTTTAATATATATTTTTTACTTCTTTGTGTATAACTTGGATGAAAATGATAGGATGGGTCGTCTTCAAATTTTCAAAATTTTCACGAGAAAAACATCTATTATTGTAAATGAGTTATAATTTAGGGTCTTATAATAAAATGAACGATTTTTGGACCTAATTTAAGTAAATATCTATTTTATTTAAATGTTAAATCAAAATATTCAATATATATGTTATATAACAAGGGTAAAAGGTTATATAACAAATATAAAAATTTACATATTTAGTATATTGATTGAAATTGATAAATAAATATATCTATCAAAAATAAAAATATATATATTTAAATATTTAATTATAAAATTTCAAAAATAAATATTCATTTAATCAAATTTAAAATATTAATTAATGTAGTGATCCAAATTATCTGTTTATTTTATGAGAATTTCCTTATTTTAATTTTAAAAAAATAAAAAACATGCATTAAAATCTCAAATTCTTTATAAAAAAGCCCCAGAGTGGAAGAAAGCACGTAAGAGGCAATCAAAGCCAAGTCGAAACAAAAGCTGTAATTGGTCAACTCTAATGGCATGGCAAAGCAGCAATTCATGATTGGCCATCAAAGCCAGTAAGGATGGCAAAAGTCTTCTTCTTCGCCATTTCTCTCTTTTGAATCGAATTATTCACAGCTGGTTAGGAGGAGAAGGAGAAGGAGGGTTTGGTAATTTGGTTCTCAAGATGAATGGAGGAGCGATTCGGGATTCTGGGTCCGAAGTCGTTTTGGGTTTGGACGGTGGAGCCACCTCCACCGTCTGTGTATGCATCCCACTGCCTCCATTGTTGGACCATCAAAACCTCCCTGACCCACTTCCTCTTCTGGCCCGAGCCGTGGGTGGTTGCTCCAACTACAACAGCGTTGGAGGTTTGGGTCTTCTCTTTTAATTCTTATTTTCATTTATTTTTGGTTAAATATTATTTCATGAGCTAGTTTTGGTGCATGAAAAACTCACTAATCATGCTTTTTGTGGCGTTTATACTGTGGATTTATGCTTATATTATGGAACCCAATTGCAGATTTTGTTTGAATTTCGTTTTTGTTGCATAAGTAAACTTCAGCTTTTGCCATGAATTTTGGATTAGCTATTGGAATTTCACTTGTTAGAGAAGTAATTTTGATATTATTTAGCCAAATTTAAAAATGGGACTGGGCTGTGACATTCTTACTCCTTAAGTTGCTATATATACTGGAATTTTTTTTTTTACCTATGGATAGGTATCAATTTGGCCAATGAAAATTTAGCATGCACATTTTTTTAAAAGCATTAATGATGCACGTCTTTTTATGCACTTCATTATAGTCATTGGATCGCCATGCACAATTTTTTAAGAGCATTAATGATGCACGTCTTTTCATGCACTTCATTATAGCCATTGTATCACCATTAGAAGGTGATCCAACGGCTAAAAAAAAAATATCTATCCATAGGTAAAGAAAAAAAATACCTATTGGATTGACAACCTATATATATATGCCCTATATATATATATTATTAAATGATGATGGTTCCTTCAAATTCTAGATTGTTATTTGTCAAATTATGGTATTTGGTTTTTGCTGGAGTAGGAAATTTCCTTTCCATTGGCATTTCTAGAGATAAAACTAACACACACATTTTGATTATATTAACTAGGTTTCTTATAAATCTTGGGGTATTATCAAGAAAACCACATATGAAACCAAAAATAAAAAATTAAAAAATTCCAATCACTTCTTGTGATGTCTCTTTGTTTTGATTTTTTTATGGATTTTACAGAAAAGGCTGCCAAGGAAACACTGGAGCAGGTTATAACAGAGGCGCTTACAATATCAGGTTCAAGTCGGTCTGCAGTTCATGCTGTTTGTTTAGGTGTTTCTGGTGTTAACCATCCATCAGACCAAGAAATGATACTGAATTGGCTAAGGTCTGGTAGCTGGAGTCGATCTTTCTGTTTTGTTCGTAATAATTTATTTCCATTCTCTTGTATATTGGATTAATTTAATCTTGGCTTTCTCATAATCTTGACTCTGAAGAGTTCCATCTCTATAGTGGTCATAACTTATGCCAAAACACTTAATGTTGATTTAACGAATATTGTTTCTTAATTAGGTGCTTTCGTTTGTAATTTTCTATTTGAACTTTGGAAGTATGTTTCTTTACGTTTTGATTTAAAGCACAAAGATCAAATATGGTATTTCTGTTTAAGATCGACATTATGTGAACAAAAAATCTAGAACGTAAGTTTAGTTCAGCAATGAATCTGATGTTATGCTGCTCTGATGATAAAAACTTTTTTAAGGTTCATGCATTGGAGCTTAAGTTCCTTGATCCCCAGGTGCTTTTCAGTTTTGGGTGACCTTGAGCAGTTATGATTTACTATTTTGCTTGTTTGAGGCCCCAGGGTATTCTAATTTACGCTGTCAATGCAAAAAATAGTTTCCTGTTGAATACTGTTGGTCCGTATGACTCTGATTATGATTACCTTAGAGTTGCTTGATTGATTACCTTAGAGTTGCTCGATTGATTTTTCAGGGAAATATTCCCTTCGCATGCAAAAGTATATGTTCAGAATGATGCTATTGCAGCTCTAGCAAGTGGAACCATGGGAAAGCTTCATGGATGTGTCTTAGTTGCTGGTACAGGGAGCATTGCATATGGGTTTTCTGAAGATGGTAAAGAAGCTCGGGCTGCAGGTGGAGGACCTATCTTAGGTGATTGGGGAAGGTATGTGCTTAACTTTTCTATATTACTACATGATGAGGGTATGCTATCTTTGTTTAGCTTTATCCCTTAATCGATACGGTACAGAGAGGAAATTTCTATGAACAAAAAACATTTCAATCGTTTCTTCGTAAATGAATAGGAAATATCTTGAGTGCTTCTTTGGTATTTTTATTGCTTCATGCAAAGTTGCATAGAGTAGGATTGTGTTTAGAGCTTGTCTCATGGAGCCATAGGATAGTAGAGTCAACTTTGAGCAATCGCCTTATTAGGTTCAATAGTCAAAATTTGCCATTGATGAATCACTTACTCTAGCTAATGAAAGAATGCGTTATAATGATTTAATTAACATTTTGATTCACGTGAATGCTTAAATAAACTAATTGCATGCTCTATTTATTCTTCTGATTAGCCTAAGATTTTTATGCATGAACATATCTGAATCTTTGTGGGCCGTAAACTTCTATGAGTTGATGAAGAACTTGATGGCTTATAGTGAAAAGGAAAAGATAAAATCGAATGAATCGGAGTATTCGGAAGAGGAAAAAAAAGACAGACATAGAACGAGTGATCTTATGAAAGAAGAAGGAAAAAAAAAAAGAGGGTGTACGTGTTCAGTGGATAGATTTTTTTTTTCCTGGCAATTGCAGGCTTGCAGCAAATATTTTAAGGGAAATATGCATTAAAAAATAATTCCATAGATACTGGAAATGTCTGCGCCTTTTGGACTTTGTATGTAGAAACATTGATGGAATATTAAAGATAATATAGCCATATTCTGAAAGATCTTTCCTTTCTTCTCTTCGAAATTTTGATTTACCAACATGGTAAGAATATTTCCGCGGAAATGTTGAGTTTTATTTATTTTTGTGTGAAGTTGTCTGAAGCTGTAGAATTTTAAACAAGAGTTCAAAGAGCTCAACTTACTGGGCTTTAGAGAATTACATGGTTTGTTTCTTCAATGTACCAGGCATATGTTAGTTTAAATTATCCTTTATGAACATGCAATTATATTTTTGTTGATGGCACGTAGTTTTTTCAGTCATTAAAAGACTGTATTCAGAAGCTCTATGAGATCTTTTCATGAACATAAATAGTGCAAGGGATTTGTGTTTGTAGATTTCTTAGTAGAAATTTTGATATATAATCTATTTGCAATTTGTAGTGGTTATGGGATTGCTGCGCAGGCATTAACTGCGGTGATAAGGGCTTATGATGGTCGTGGTTCACAGACAATGCTTACGGGTAGAATTCTGAAGGCTCTTGGTCTTTCTTCTCCCGATGAAATTATTGGGTATGTCTCCCTCGTATGTTTGTCAAATATAATTATAACTGCTTGTTTAATTTCTAATATCCACTTGTGAAAAATACATTGGTGGTTTCATTCTTGACTTCAGATTGATCCCTCAATATGTGGATTGTTTTCGAAGCTAACGCAAAGGCAAATATGATAAGCTGAACAGGCTGATATTGAAATTATTCAACTAGTGTCTTTGTCTAAAATTTTAAATTCCAATCAAGTACTGTTTATTGACGATCGTTAAAGTTCAGGAACCTACAGTTAATTACGGAACTTTTTGTTATTTGTGAATCTTTTAACAGTATTTCATAAACCACACGCATTGTTTTAGTATCTCGTTATCAGATGGGGTAAGGTTCATGCATTCCTGTGATGTCCGAAGAGCAATATCTCAAAAGATGAAACTTGTTATGTTGTCTAGGTAGCTTGATTTGGAGAAGCAGAGAGTTCTTGGCTTCATCTATTTTCTTCAGAGGCTAATATCTGAATTCTGAACCAAAAACCTAAGGCGCTCTTGATATATATATTTTTTCCTTCACTTTTATCATTTCAATTATTTGTCTGTGTCAACTGAGCTGATCTGCAGCTGGGACATAAACCATGAATCATTATTCGCCTTGAATTTTGACTGGATATGTCCATGTGCTCAAGTTTTATTTTGGGCTTGTCCAAATTAATTAAAAAATGTATATATATATATAATAAAAAAATAAAAATAAAAATTGAGCTTAAACAAATCGATTGCATATGGCGGAGGTGATCGAGAGAGCAATCTCTAAAGATCCAACGTGTAGTAACATTGGGGGTATGCAAAGGTGGTATCTGCATGGATATGAGATGTTTGACTAGACAACATGGGAAAAAGGAAAAAAAAAAATCGTATCATGATTTTGCTCGAGGTTAGGAGAAAGCTTCACATGCATGAAATAAAACATAAGAACTTGTCTAGTTTGTTTTTGGTTCCACTCATTGGATACACTTATAATTTCAACATCATTTACATCTTCTTTCTATGGGACTGGTGATACAAGTTATAGTCGGGAGGTATTGCCAAAACTTACATGAGGAAATTGTTCCTCGGTATATCTGTGTTCTTCATAAGGTGACTGCTTTGTCTAAGTGGTCTGCTCCCTTGTATAGTTGTTCTTTTTCCCCTTCTCTCTTTAGGAGGTGAAGTTGCTTTTCAGTTCTCAGTTGATAGAAGGGCTACTGCTAACACCTCTTGTTTCAGTATCTCTGTGATCTAATGATATTTCAAGTTAAACATCATGCACAGTTAAAATCAATGTCACAGTTGCTTTGTCTCTAGGTTGTTTTTAACTTGGAGAGAAAAATGGCCATGTGAAAAACTTGGTCACCGATAGATAAAATCACTGAATATCTTGTCCTGCATTTGATCAAGAAATGTTTTTAGACTGACTTCAGTACCATTTTATTTAGATGGACATACGTAGATCGATCATGGGCTCGCATTGCTGCACTTGTTCCAGAAGTGGTATCATGTGCAGAAGCTGGAGACCAAATTGCACATGATATCCTAGTTGAGGCTGTCAAAGAATTGGCTTTAAGTGTTAAAGCTGTTGTTGAAAGACTCCGCTTGTGTGGTGAAGGTGCTTGAGATCACTATTTACTCAGTTACAATGATTTCCTTTTCATTAATAGTGGTGTAATATGTTCAGTATTGACTGAGGTTTTAGTAACTTGAATCAATGAAGCAAAATCAAATTAATAAACTGAGACTATCTGAAATTGCATTGCGATTGTATTTAATTAATATGCTTTCTATAATGACATTGGCAGTACAGATATTGGTCTTCATGCATACTTTTGCAAGTTATTAAAGCCTCATTAACTGTTTCATAACGCATACTGAATTTTTGATTGCAGATAGAAATGGCTCATTTCCTATTGTGATGGTTGGTGGTGTGCTTGAAACCAAGAGTACTTGGGATATAGGAAAAGAAGTTGTCAAGTATATCCAGAAACTCTACCCTGGTGCTCAGCCAATAAGACCAAAGGTTATCATTCTCTGTTTTTAACATAAACATCATCAGTTACAAATAATTGCATACACTGTTCAGTCCTGTTTATATATGCATAAATGAATTGCTTGGTTCAATTATATGATAGAGTCTTCTAGCTCTTTCTCCTTAATTTTTCAGTGAAGTTATCCTTGAATTATTGATCACTGCCTCTTAAGCCCTGGTTTTAGAGAAGGCCTCTGTCTTCCGTGTCGACAAGTATTTTCAGTTCATATCTTCTTCCTCTTTATCATTCTTTTTTGTTCAGTTCTTTTCTTTTGTAAATATAGTATTGCTCTGTCTGCTTCTAAATTCCTTCATTATGAAATCTGCTCATGTTCAAGTTTCCAGCTCTCGAGTCTGTGGAGGTTTATACTTAATCTTTGCATCTTTGTTTGTTTCTCTTGTTCTGTTTTTCTTATTCTTCTTCTTAGGCTGTGTTGGTTGAACGGAACTTTTTGAATTCAGGTGGAGCCTGCTGTTGGGGCAGCATTGTTGGCCTGCAATTTCTTGATGAAAGAATCGGAAGTAAATAACCATAGCTGACAAGGCTGACCTCCAAATATTTGGCTGTACAGTTGAAACTAATAGAACAACTTTGAAAGACTGCAGCGATTTTTAACTAGAATTCTTGTGTAAGCGGTTTTATCACTTTTGCTTGTTGAGAAAATGCTTTTATCCCTAAAGCCATCTGCAATTCACATACGTTATCTGTTTGAGTTTTTACACAACACAGATGTATAGAGCAACTCGTCAAATGCAATAAGAAGAACCGAAATGATTTCTTTGTTTGATTCTTTTTTAACCTGCGTATATTGTTTTAATTCGAATTATACCCCTGTTTCTTTGTTTCACAATCAATCCATGGAAGAAGAAACTTATTTGGTGAACAAACTAGTGACACAATCCTAGTGTTTCTAGCTTTTCCTCATATGTATTTTAAGCTCCAAATTGAACATAGGTTCAAATATGTTTCCAATGAGTTTTTAGGAGGTTCATGTTCCTTAAAGGGCTGCCAAAATCAGGTTTGAAATTATTGAGAGAATCGAATCCATTTCGTTATCTAATTGTTGATCCTAATGGATATCATGATCAGATACTTCCAATTGATCAAAGAAGTTAGAAACAGTGGAGTTCTACAAGTCTCAAAACTGGTTCCTTGAAGGAACACTAATGGATAAAGGAGATGGTGAGTTTCTAGACTATGGTCTTCCAAGTAAAAAAACTTCTTTACCAGTAAAAAAGCATGAAGAAATGATTTGGAAGCCAAACCATATCAAACAGCATTGAATATCACATTGTGGAGCCCATGGAGAGCTGGAAACAAGGCGCTGATTAGGGGGCAAGGGCAAAAATGTCACCCCGGACTCACACTAGTAGATAGGGAGAAAGACAGACTTCTCAACCAATATTTTGCTGGTACCATGGATTTGCTCTTTGTCTGTTCTCTAAGTGAACGAAAGGAGACAAATTACGTACGAGAAATAGACAGCAAAGTACGATACTAAAAAATGAGTAAATTAAGAGCCACATTCTCTCTTTTCCTCAAAAAAAAAAAAAAAAAAAAAAAAAGAGCCAAATTCTTATAATACTATGCAGTAATCATTTCCATGCAAGGACATTTTCGTTCATAGTTAGCAATAAACAATTTCCGTAAACCAAAGGGTATCGACTTTGGAAGAATAAAAGGGGGAAAAGAAAGAGTGGAGATTTTAGACACTACAAGGTTGGGAAGAAAAATAGAGTAAATCTAGACACAATTTTTTTTTTTTTTTGGGTTCATCCTTTATCCTTAGATAATTAAAAAGCTCAGAATTCTACTCCAATTTTACAGTCAAAAAGCTTAGACCTTTTGGCTGTTTGCTTTAGAAAAGTTGTACAAGGTTAAAGGACTTGGTCCACTGCTCCACTGGCTAATAAGCAACAACAATAATAACTTCTTCTTTTTCTCTCCCAAAGAAAACATTAATCGATGGAAGTTGCTAGCAGCGTTATTCTAACGTTGGATCCCTTTGTTTCAAAAAAGTACTTGCAAATTTATTGCTATAATGTCTTGTAAATATAGAAAATGTTGGAATAACTAATAACCACATAGTTGAAGGGCATTAGCAAAGTTTACACATGATGTAAAAAAAAAAATTTAAAGATATCGTTTTTTTTTTTTCTCAAGCAAATGAACGTCGCATGTTACATTATTTGGTTTCATAAAAAGATGCATGGACCTTTAATTGTTCAACTACTCTAATTTATTCCAAAGAGGAGTCTAGTTGGTTACTAAATGGTAAATAGTAAATGAAAAACTTGCATACCCTTGATTGTGGTGGCACAAAAGTAAAAGATGATCAACTCACCATTTTCTTCACAATATGTTTGAAGCTTGAATCTCGATGTCCTCATTTAAGCACCCTTCTTGTTCTTAACCGTGGCATTGTGTTTGTGGTGGAGAAGAGGTAGAGCGTTATTAGAACGATTGTTGACGAAAGTGTGAGTTGGTCTCTTCTCCATTTCATTGGCGGTCTCACTAAATTCCAATCACGGCAATGGACAATATGAAGACACAATTGGTCCCCTTTATTTAGCCAAAGGAAATAATCCCATTGAATTTCTAACCAAAAATACACGAGATTGTCTGCATTAAGCAATTTTAATCAAGTTATTTTGCTAATGGTTATGTCTAAATTTGTCCCTTCCATGTTTCTTTTAGGGCTTAAAAAGCTTTCAACACTAATCGGTAATCATTGCACGTTGTGTTTGATGATGCATTTTTTTTTTCCTTGCAGGGGCTTGCTAATGATTATATAGACCCCAAAACCAATGGAGTAGTTTTCCTTTAGCTTAAGCTTAACCACCAAGCTGTACTTGCAAATTTTATATTTTCAAGCTAATAATCAATGTTTACGTATGTATATATTGCTAAAGTCAAAAGAAAAAAAGAGGAGATAGATGAAGCCTTATAAGTCGGAGTTGTGAACTCAAAATTTCATTAAAATGAAATAAAAATAAAGTTAGAATAGAATAGAATCAAAATAAGCATACAATGAACGTTGGAATAGAAGTTAAGTACTTTGTTGAATTTGAAATTAGTACACGAACAAAAATTATTCTTATGTTTGACTAAATTGATATAATGGAATGAAATGTTTATTAATTTAACAAAAGAAAAAAAAAATCTTTTTGTTTGCTGTCTCCCTTCTAATTAGTAATCAAATAATACTTACCAATAAATATAACATATGCATGTATACAAATGGAATATATATTATTTTGCTTAGTAACATATAAAATCTAACAATATCAGTATCTTAATTAAGGGAAATTGAAATTAGGTGTACACTTTTATTCATATTGATCTCTTAAACTGTTGACAAATGACAAATGATTAAGCAAGCTGGCACAATAACGATTGCATGTCTCTATTTATTAGTTTCTTACTTAGTAGTTCAATTTTCATTCCCCCCTATCTAGGTTTGTTAATTATCAATTGGTGGGCCATATGTTTCAAATTCCTAAAGTTGTATTAAATGACAAAAAGACCAATCTAATTGACTAAGTAATGGGAAAGATAAAAATAAAGAAAGAGCACTAGCTTATGATGACAAACATGATTGCATTAAATAAACAAATAAACAAGTAGTTTGGTTTATGTATAGTAGCTGTACAAGCTACTTTTTAAGATTCTTCATTCGATACTAAATCTTTGCCAAAAATTACGAACAATGCATTTTCATCATATTTTATGGAGGAGGGGACAAATGCATGTTATTTCTTATTTCTTAGATGAGTTGTTATTTATTATTCTTAGAGTAGAATAAAAATCTTTAAAATAGGGAATAAACTATAGTAACAATCAAAATATGCATCCAAATTTTGAATTAGAAAATAATGCAACTATTCAAAATAAAAAAAAAAAATAGATGCTACCTTCTAGTTCGACAAGGAAATCACTATCTCAGACATTATAATGAAAAAATTTAAATTATTTATAATTGGACCCAAATTTAAAAGGTTTGACTCTAGTAGATAAGGATGCTAAAGTCCACACAATTTCTTCAATTTTCTTTTATTTTTATTTTGTTATATTGAATTATCAAAATCATGCAAAATGGCATATAGGCAATAAGATTTTTTTTTTTTTTTTGGATGTACAAGTGTTATGCCAAAACTGCCAAGTGCTACACATACAAACAAATTCATTGTATGCTTACATCACACACCTGAAAATTTCACTCCCTTCGAAAGAGAAAAAAAACAACAAATATTGCGAAAAGTGGTGGCAATTTCGTGAATAACAGTATCTCAGGGGCAATTATGTAAGCCGCCTGCTCCCGCTCACCAAATCTCTCTCCCTCTCAATCTCAACTACTCAACTTTTGTTTTTAGGCTTCTCCAAAAACCCTAAAAACCAGTCAGAAAAACCAGAAAGCTTCTCAATAATGGAAAATTCAGAAAAAAGCTTTTGAAAAAAGTCAAATTAAGAATCGCCTCGGGATTTCAAGCTCCTTCTGACCGTTGATTTCATCCAATCATACTCTCATTTTTGTGGATTTATCTTCTCCTCCAGTAAGTAGTATCTAGTTTTTAGCATTTTCAAGTTTTCACTCTCTCTCTCTCTTTAAATTATTAAATGGGTTTTTGTTTAGAAGTGTTTATGGAGAGTTTTAGTTGAGCAAGCTCAATGGGTGGAAGTTTATTTATTTATTTATTTATTTTTGGCGGGTCATTTTTTTCTTTAAGCTTCATTTCACTTCGTTTGGTTGCTGAGAAAATGAAAGAAAGAAGGAGATTCTGGTTCTCTTTTAGTTAGTGACAAAGATCCTTTGGTGATTATTTTCATAATTTAAAACAAAAGAAGAAAAAAAAAAAAAACTGGTTATCCTGCGGATGCTAAAATATTTGAAATTTTGATGTTGTGATATTTTTGCAGTTTGGCTGCTACGGATGGTATTTTTTGTGTCCTAAATGATGGAGCATATGGGTAATTTACGGGTGTCTTCTTGAGTTGTGATGGTGGTGATTTTAGTCTCAAATATATGTGGAGAAGCTAAATGGTTATGGAGAATATGGAAGTTGTAAATACTAGGGTGGAAGCATCTTGTGATAATTCAATGCAAACTAATGATGATGTTAGAGAAAGTGAGAATTTGGATGTTGAGATTCTTGCTGATTGGGATTCTTATTGGCAAGATATCAATGACCGGTTGACCGTATCCAGGATGGTAAGTGATTCTGTCATCAAGGGAATGGTGACTGCAGTTACAGAAGAGGCTGCAGAGAATATTGCTCAGAAAGAACTAGAGGTAGCAGGGTTGAAGGAAATGTTACATGTTTACCGTGTTGCTATGGATGAAAAAGAAACCGTTGGGTCTTTGGCAATGGAACATGAGTCAAAAGGTGCAACAGAAAGAGTGCGTTGTAGCTTCTCAGAGGCTGTTACTGAGCATGATAGGATGAAAAAAAATTTGGGGAGTCTTAGAAATGCAGGTAGAGAACAGTTAATGAAGCTTAAGAAAGAAATTAATCAGATAAGAGAGTGTAGTTCTATAAAAAGGATAGGTTCAAATTCTGAGTTGGGATTGGGTGGCATACTGCATGAAAATTCATCTGAAAGATGGTATGACATGGATAAGACACTTGATAGTCTCAAAACCACTCTAGAAACTGTTTACAAAGGGGCAGAAGACTTAGTCCACTTATCTAAGACATCACTGCAGGAGTGGAAGCAAGAGCAGGAGTTTCAGGCAGAAATCGAAGCACTGGTAATGGGGAACTGTATCCGTAGTCTCGAACAAGAGTTTGAAGAAACACTGTGGGATCGAATTTCTGGTGATAAAGGTATAATTTGGTATGGGAGGATGAAAGAGTTTTCTAGTATACGTGAAGCACTGGATGTTATTTCTAAATCATTGTGTATTTCAGAAGCTGGACATCTAATTTCTCATGGGTCCTTGGAGGGTGAAGCGTGGAGTAATGGAAAAATGAATGATACTTTTCACCACAGGGTTTTGAGCAATCATGTGACACCATCACACTCTATCTCTGAAGAAAATGGAAAACTTGACGAGTTGCAAGCCAGTAAGTCAGAGAATTCGGTTCCTGGCCGACTGAAGCACATGTCAAAAGATGAATTGGTAGTCTATTATAATAATGAGATGACTACGATGAAGAGAAATCATGAATCTAAAGTGCAAGAGATGACTGAAGACTATTTCAGCCTTAAGAGGGAATATTTGAAAGAAAAGGGGTCTTCTTCACTTTTGAAGAAGGATAAGGAGTTTGATATGTTGAGGAAGAAAATCCCTGAGGTGATTTTGAAATTGGATGGTATTCTTGCAGCAAATGAGAAATTACCAGTGATTTCAAGTAATGCAGAGAGTCTTAGCAGTTTGAAGGACAGAATGGAAATCATTCTTGCAGAAAACCGCCAGCTCAGAGAATCTCTTACAGATAAAAAGAAGGAAGTTAAGCGCCTTTCAAGACAAGTTTCTGATGCTGTAGAGAGAATGGGGAAACACTCTTTGTCTGAGGCAAAGTTATTAAACACCATTAGATTTCTTAAATCTGCTATAGAGGATCTTCATATTGAGGCTTCAATTGGTTCAGATGTATTTACTTGTCTTCTGAACGAAATAACGGACGAAATGAAATGCATTGTTGAAGGGTCACTTGTGGAATATAATGTTATGCGAGAGTTATATGAAAGTGTAATTAACGAAGTTTCTCATAATGCTCAACATACTAGCCAATGTATAATTGAAGATTCAGACGTGCAGCCCATCATCATGCAAGGGTTGTCTGAAGTTATATTTAGAGAATCCTGGAAAGAAGCTAAGGATAAGCTGAGTATGTTAAACATGAAATATATTGATGAAAATGAAGTTCGAGTGTCCCTTGAGAAGAAAGTATTAGAAACTGAAAAAACGCTAGAAACTGAGGTTGCAGAGACAGAAAGGTTAAAGCTAGAAATACTTGCGCATGTAGACGAAAAGGAGAAGTTGGCACAGGATGCTGCTACGGCATTGCAGAGTGAGAAGGAGCGATTTCAATCAGCTACAGAAGAACTTGAATATTTAAGGCTTCAAATATGTCAGCAACAGACATTGATTTCAAAAAGCAGTAATGAGTCAGATGCTATGAAAGGTGATTTGGCGGCAGCATTGAAAGAACTTGAACTTTATAAGGTGGACATATGCAAGTTAAATAAAGAACTTGAACTTAATAAGGTGGACATATGCAAGTTAAATAAAGAACTTGAACTTGCATCTGAAGAGTTAAGAGAAGCTAATGAAGAGAGAAGTACGCTTCTGGCTGTTACCCAGGAGAAGCAGAATGCAATGTCATTGCGTGAAGCGAATGACATGGAGGTCAGGAAGCAAATGGAGTCAATAGCTATTCTTGTTAATGGATTGTCTAAAGCTGCTACTGATTTTGAACACAAAGTGATAGCAGATATTTCAAAGATTTATTTGAGGTACTTTCTTCTTTCATGCTTTTACCCAAATTCCTTTTTCATTGTCACTTCAAAGTATCTAGTGGGTCCTGTCTTCTGGGTTGACTTTTTTAAGACTGTAAGTGCTTGGTTCATCTTTTATAGGATATTGCGGTCTTTTGGAGTTCAAAACTTACATCTGCCAGTGTGTATCATCTAATCCTTTTGGGCCTGGGAGATTGAGTTATGATGTAAAACTCTGTCTTTATGATTGTAATTTACTGTTATCACTCTTTAACTTCAGGATGATGGAAGATCATCATTTTCCTAGAAAATATATACATTCAGATTCAGAGTATTGTTTAAATTTCTTTCTAAATGGATCAGGCTTGGGCATCGGATTAGTTATCACAAACCGCTTAGTTAGCCAATGCTGTTATTTTTTAAATCATTTCATGTCAGTCCTCTAAGTACAGATGTTTTGATGAGCAATTCTTTTAATAATAATAATAATAATAATTATTATTATTATTAT
This sequence comes from Parasponia andersonii, assembly GCA_002914805.1. Classification (NCBI taxonomy): domain Eukaryota; kingdom Viridiplantae; phylum Streptophyta; class Magnoliopsida; order Rosales; family Cannabaceae; genus Trema; species Trema andersonii. Next base: position 461,699 of record JXTB01000190.1, on the reverse strand, counting down.
TATGATTATTATTATTATTATTATTATTCTATTTTATTTTTGGTTAAGAAATTTTATTAAAGAGAAGAAACAAAGGACTAGGCAGAGGACTAGGGTTCTCCTCCTAGCTACAAGAAAAAAAAACATTAACTTAAGCCATATTGTTCCAGTTACAATAAATAGTAAAAAAAGGACAGTTCCTAAACTCTTTGGCAGATGAGCAATTCTTTCAATTACCAGTGATATCAAGCACCTGTAGGGGATATTCAGTCTCTCTGTTTGATTAGGCTTACTTGTGGTGGGTGATTACTCTATTTGATGAGTGTTAGCTCAACTATATGTTGAACTACTTGGTTTGAACTTAAGTGCTTACTATATTTTTCGTGCTACTTTAATTTTTGTGGCATGCTATGCTATTTACCAAATTAGTATTACTTCAAACCTACCATGTGCAATTTTCTGTTTCCTATTAGTTGAGCACTTTTGGATGTTGTATCATAGCTTTAGTCATTTTTATACATTCAAACCTAGGATGTGCCTTTTTATTTTATTCCCTACCCCCACATTAAATGAGGGCTTTCTCCTGTGGGCAACAACTTTACTTTTCATAAACTTCTGTGTGAAATGTTGATTGATTTAAGCTTGGATTCATAGGAGATTGTGCTTTCTCTTCAGGTTGAAAAATGTGAGTTCTCAGTCACGTTTGCTTATTCAAAAAGCTAATATACTTAGAAGAACAGGTTTGCTGTACAAGCAGAGGCTTGATAGAAGGTGTTCTGATCTTCAGAAGGCTGAAGCTGAGGTATGTTGTACATTTAGATGGGTGATATATTTGAATATACTAGTTCTTGCTTGGGATTCATGCACTGGAATATGATGCTTATCTGTATTTCTTCTATATATTTCCATATCTTTTAAAAGGAGAGGTTATAGTTGGGATGACATTCAAGAAAGAAATGTCATTTATATTACTTGGTGAAGTGGTGAAGCATGATATGCAATATCTATGACACTTTATTCTATACTGAACAAGCAAAACTTATGAGGTCCGTCTTAAGCATTCCCATTATGGATTACAGGAATACAAAATATGTCATGTTTTTATAAATTCTTGAGTAACATCAAGTTACTGCATAAATTAGTAGGATTCATAGATAATTTTGAACCGAGAGTGGCAGTCTACTAATGTCTTAAGCATTTATTCCAACTGTGGAAATAATTAAATACCAGAAAAAGAATGGAAGATGCTATCACAGACATACAGAGCATGATTTGAAAAAAATAAGCAACACTTTTTATAATTTGTTAAACTGAGTTGAAATCTGATGTCTTGACTATTATACTTTGATAAACCTTAGAAAATCATTATTCATCCAATGGATTTCTCTTGGTTATTCTAACTTTTGTAGTGTGTTTGATGGATTTACCTTGGGGTTTCAGGTTGATCTTTTGGGGGATGAAGTGGATACTCTTTTGAGCCTTCTTGAGAAGATATACATTGCCCTTGATCATTACTCACCAATATTGCAACATTATCCTGGAGTAAGACGCTCTCACAAATGTCAAGTGGTGTCATTAGTTCTATGCTTAATTTTCCAATACTAATAATTCTGTTTGAAATATTTCGCACTTTTCGACTATTAACAGAAGAGAATTCTAGTTGTTGGCACATGCTACGTTCCAAGTGCATATAGATGTACTTGAATTGAGAATATAGATGCACACAAAACATTTGTGAGTGCTTGCATGTGGAAAGTGGTGTGTCATTTCCCGATTCCCTTGCAAGTTTGAAGTTACTTTTAGTAGAGAAAACTACAAAAGCTTACCGAGTGAAAACAACTCGGCTATGCATATTCTTATAGACGGTTAAGTGAAAAAAAGGATATAAAGAATGAACAATTTGAATGACTGGAAATTTGGATGTGACCGAAAGTGTTGCTCTTGTTTGTGACTACTTCTTCGAGTAATTCTGCTGAAAGTGTTGCTCTATTTTTTGTTTGCTAACATTCATGGCAAGTTGATCTTCGTCTTCTGAATTTGTTAATTCTGCTCACTTGACAGTTCCACTCCGTTTACCATAATTGCCTTTTTTTTTTTTTTCTCCTTTTTTTTTTTCCTACCTTGAGAATTGAAACTTGATTTATGCTTTAAAGCAGTTGCTTGACGAAATAGCTAATGCATGATGCATCCTGTGAAGTTGATTGCTTCTATTCCTTGTTACAAAATTTGTCACATGTCTGTATACTCATCGAGCTTCTCTTGCTTGTTTTAGATTATTGAGATCCTGAAGCTGGTAAAAAGAGAATTAAACGGAGAGTCTGCCAGACCAGTTTGATCTGCACGGATTAGGTAAATTTTTCAATTTAATATTCTCTTCTCTCAAAATTCATCGTGATTTGACACAATGACATGTATGTTTTTAAAATCTAATACCCTTCTCATTTTATTCATTGAAGACTGCATATAATATGATCTCCCTGTTCTTTTTGGCTTTTTACAGCTCTATGGGGGCGGAGTTTTTGCCAAGCAATTAGTTACCTTTGTTAAAACAAGTGAAGAATCCAAGAAAATACTTGCATAGTTGAAACCAAAAAGATATACCATAATGTCACACCGCATTCGGTTTTGGGTTCCGTCCGTACACAGAAAATTTGAAGAGGAGAGAAGCAAAATGGTGGCAATATATGAGCTGGGAAACTTGGATAGCTTCGTTTTGGTTTTAGATAGTTACATATTCTTTTGTATTGGAGTGCAGAGGAAAGCCTCCTTGTCTCCAATATCCATGAGTTTCTCTTCCTTTTGTTTTTCTTTTTAATGGTTGAAGTTTCTTTTCAATTTTGTTCATATAGCCTGCATTGTATATGTGCCTAGAGCAGATAGGAATTCAGCTTCTTACATAGTAATATTCAGATGCCATTTTGCATATCCTACGCTTTGCCTTTTCTCGTTGAACGATGTTAAAAGGGTAGTTGTGGCACACAATCACTAACATTAGCGTGGGAACAATGTTAAATTTTCATGTTGGGCTCACACTTAATTAGGGTGTCTAAGCACCATAGGTACTTCTTTAATTTTGCACTTTCTCATTGCAGATATGATTTGCCTTTCTCATGGTTGTTACTGCTCAAGCATAAATCAGCTTATAATGATGAATGTTCTAGGCATGTTTGGTATGGCTGCCAAAGACTTTCCAAGGCTTAAAAGTTAAAAAGTTACTTCTAGAAGTGTGAATCAACTCCTCAGAAGAGCTATTCTTTAGCAGATTTTTTCAAATTTCAAGGAAGCATTGATTCATTATCTTTTCTAAAATGGTCTTTTTAAGAATTTTACGTTAAGAAATAAAAGATTCCAAACAGGCCCAAAATAAGTGTTTTACTTAGTGAGATATGTGATTTATTACGTTTTATTTGACGAATTAAAATTTCTTGCAAATAGATTATTAACATTTATTTATGGAATGTTGACAACTCACGTCACGTAGGTAGCATAGGATTGTCCACAGTTCATTTAAAACATTTAAAAGCTAAAATTATTAGCTAAACCCTTTATGTAACATCTTATTTGACTCGTACGGAATTCTCGTCTGAAAGTTGTAGTTTTCTACGGTGGTGGTGGAAACCTGCGATACTCAACTCACAAATTAAGTGGACAAAGTTTCAAGGAAATAATGATAAAATCAAATGAATGCTAACGCATGCTATTATAGGCAAAAGTTAGTTAAGACACAGTTTCCAATTACTTTTAATTGGTCCACGTAGTCACTTGACTTTTGCGAAAAATCATGATGACGTGGACTTTCTTAATAAAATCCTTTAAAACCATTGTTTACTCATTTCGTTAGTTTTGACTCAATTGTTAATATAAACCTAAACTTACTTGTACATGTGTATATGAACACCGCGCCCGAAATGAAATTCAAACCGGTTTTCGAATCAGTATAGTTGGAGCCTGGAACCATTAGCTATGCCGCAAAACTTTGTCACGTATGTAGAAATTACACTCGAGAACTTGAGATGACAGCATGCAAGAAAAAAAAAATATTCTATTCATTTTTTTTTCAATGCATTTAATTTGGGGTTAAAATCACTAAAGGTTCCAGAATTTTTTTTCTCCATGTTCTCCTTGCTAAACTTCATTTGGTATTATTAGTCCGTCTTCCAATATATTACTAGTGGTCAAATTATGGACAAAATTGGAATTTTATGAACATTGGTGTCGCAAATGCTCCTTATATTTTACTTTCTATAACAAATGGTCAATAAATTATTCAAATGAAGAACTACATTTCATTAAAATCTTGAATGGAACAATAGTTAAATTAGTCTAATGCTTTAGGGTTATGTGTGTGCTTGGAGAGATCGAGGGTTCAAAACTTGATAGTGTGTGTTATTTTTTTTTTTAATTTGTAATAAGTGGTGGTCATTAGTTAAGTCCTATTTTTTTTTTAAAAAAAATGTTGAATGGAATAATGAGAAAGAAAAAAATGCTAAAGAAAAATCCAATAAATACATTATGGGACATTGAAAATATTTACTGTATATTATTTTAGTTTATAACATACAAAATTACTCTACATCTAATAAATTATATTAAATTTTTTGATGTTACTTTCTATATATGTTTATCAATTCCCGCATCAATAATCACATTTTCCATAATATACAACACATTATAATTTTATCTTGAATGATATAAAATAGAGATAACTGAATCTATACCTCACCAGAATAATGTTATCATGCTATTGGATACTTGTAGTGTCGTTGAACGAATGCTTGAGGGGTTGGTGATTAATTCCGAGTTCTCGATCGCTCACTTTGAAGAGTTGACTTTCCAATGGAGCCACGTTTTGGAATTCTGACATTATGGCCGTGTTTCTAGTGTCCATAATTGCTAAGAAATCAATATAGGTTGCTTAATTTGGTGTTGGGCCGAAGCCCAATTCTTAGTATACAAAATTAGGAGAAATCCGAGCAATTTGATTAGCACTAACGAAGCTTGTAAGTCCTTCTTAAAGTCGACGTCTTGGGTTCAAGTAGAACTAGAGATGCGAAAGAAAATTCTTAAGAGTTATGGGGCCTATAAGATCTAGTATGAATGAGTAATGACAACATTCAGTGTATAAGAGCCACAAGGGGTCCAATGAAGGCCTGAAGTGGAGGTTGTTACATATTAAACAAGAAGTATTTAAGTACAAGTCCTTTAGTATGGGCTTATTGCTCATACACAAATTTTTATTTCCTTTTTCAGTTTTGATTGTATATAATTTTTCTTTTCAAACATAGAGTGGGGTCTTTGGTCCCCACTTGGCTTCGTGCCTACTTTGAGCTTCTCTTAATTTTGCTTTTTGCTCATCTCTTATCTATGTTGTAGAAGTATACCTATAAAAGACAAAAAACTATGAAAACTTAGCAACTACAAGATTTTTTGTATGGTCAAATTTCGGTAATTAACCATCGAAATACCGAAATTTGGTTGAAATGTTTTAGAGGGCATCGAACTATCATATAAGCCATTGAAATGTGTTGAAATAACATCAAATTGGAATAAAAAATCATTATAGATACAATGGTTTGATTAGTAGTTGAACAATGGTTTGGTGAATTCACATATGGAATGAGAAAGAGTAAAGTACAAAAAGAGATTTGGAGCATAGTTATTTTACGGATATTTTTATACCTAAATTATTTGCAAGCATAAATTGTTAACATTTTGTTAATTTGAGTATATGTATTAAATTAAAGCATAAAATTTGCCCATAAAATCTTATTCTTGTAACTACATAGGCAATGCTTTTTGTTTTAGCCAAAGTGGCCTAGTACAAATATTTATCTATTTACTTATTTATTTTTATGAAAGCAACCAAACTATTTGAATTGAGGAAAAATGATAAGAATATTACAAGCGGTAACAAAAAATGTCATTTTCTCGCAATCCACGAGACTACTATCATTTATACAGAAATAAACTTCGTACAATTGCATGGTACTAGATAGTCCAAAGGCAATAAAAGTACTACACTGGATTCTCAGAAAAATTCCAACCCCCTTTTGATAGCTTTTATTATATTTGCCATTGAATATCTTTTCCTATTAGGCTTAATTCATGGCTTTTTTTTAATATTTATTTGTTTTGATAGAATGGTACTATTGTAGATTTGAGAATATGAGTAATAAATTGATAAAATAATATTACTTGCTTTTTAAAGAGCTGCCAAAACGTCCACTTCCTCTCTTAATTTGAGGGTTGTTTCAAAATAGTTGAATTGATTGGTAATTAGTAGTTTGGAAAAAGTCCCGTGGTTTAACCACTTATGAGATCATATTTTTATTCTGTCATCGCCATTTGGGCAATAGAGAGGTGGCTAGTTCTTTTCCACTTCTTTATTATGAGCTGACACCTATATATATATATATATATATATATATATGTATAACATACATCAAAAGGTTTTATCACATAAATAGTGGTGTGCTAGCAATAAATACCTTCGATTTATCAAAAAGGTTTGTTTAAACATTCGGTAGGATATGAAGCATTATTAAATGTTGGCCCAAGATCATGAATCATAAAATTCACAGCGAAAACATTTAAGTCCAATACTATGTATACTTTGGAAAGCTCATGGGTATATAAGTGGTGGTAAATGAGTTTAAAAATACCTTCAAGTTAATATTTTTGGGTGAGGTCTAGTAGTATTATATTTGGCATCAGAGCCGACCCATTCCACACATGTGTAGGCTTTAGAAGGTTATCACGGGTTAAAATTGTGGTGAATATAAACACAACCATAGGGATTATATGTGGGTTATTGAATATTGACTCTCTAGCAAATATGCTAGACCTTTAATGGAGAGAGATTATAATATCCTAAGTCCCACATCGGGATGCTCTAAGAAGATTATAGGTATTTAAATGGAGTTTATGAATCCAAAACGTACTTTTAAACTAGCATTCTTCCCAAATTTGGGAACACACTTTGTTTTTTAATATGTTCCAAAATGATTAAGACCACTATTAATTTGAAAAATAAATAAAATAGTCAATCAATTTGTAGTAAATATTTCAAAATTGATAACAATGTAAGTTTATAGAAAATTAGAGTATATATATATATATATAAGCCAAAAAAATTTAAAAATTTAATATGATTATATTGAGGAAAAAAAATACATACAGTGAGCACAAGAAAAGAGAATATCATGATCATTAGAATATGTACATTATGATAGCATAATTAGAGATGTCAATATGAGTCGGCCCATATTCAAAGAAAAAGCACGGTATGACCAGGCCCATATTAATATGGATATAGGTCTCTTTTGTATTTATAGTAAGGGCCAGGCTGAACTTCAATAATAGGTCCATTGGCCTAAACTCGATTTCTGCAGGCCCATATTAGGCCCGTATTTAGTTATTTTATATATAATTTTAAAAATATTTCTTAATTAAAAGTTAAAAATTCTTAATTAAATATTTTCATTTATAAGTTTTTTTATGTTATTTATTTATTTAATTTTATTTATTCAAATTTTAAAATAATATGTATAGTTGTTTTTTTTTTCCTATTTCAATATTACAATAAACAAAGGAATAACAGAACAATAAAAATAGGCTCACATTTTGGCCTGTATAAACTTATATTTGGCCTACATAAGAAAAACTCACTTAGGCCCACATAAAATGTGGATTGAGCCTATGGGCTGTACCGTGCACATTGATAGGAATAAAGACAAGGTCTACACACAGTACAAAGTGGTTGTGAGCTTATCAAATATAGGCTAAGTTGACCTAGACTAGCCCACTTTATATCTATAGATATAATTAGTGTAATAGTAACTATACACAAGAAGAAATGATTCATCTCTCTTGGGAAAATAGACGAGAATTAATTTCATGAATTTAGTAACAAAATCTATATGCATGGAGAGATGATGGTATTGAGGCTTTTATAGTTCACTCTAAAAATCCCAAAAACAAAAATATTGGGGGAAAGAGGAAGCTAAGTATTCCAAAAACTATATATACTAACGAAATAAAAATATTCAGTATGGAAAAATGAAGATCAACTTCTTAACTTCTTACTTTTTGTCGTTAAAATGCTGAACATCCAATATTCTCTTTATCAGTACTATCCAATGCCATATTTGTGAGAATCAACAATGCATGGTCATAGGAATCTCTTACTAGGGTAATGATCTTTACCAAGTTTAGGTGTGAGCAAATTTATGTAATTAGATAATCATACTTATTTGATCAAAAAATTCTATATATGATAGAGTTTTTAACGGAGATTTTTATTTTTGTTCTATGGATGAGTACTATGACTAAGTTAAAAATAACTTGCAATAGTAAAGTGTCAAACTAAATGCTGGTATATTTTTTTTTATTAAAACAGTCATTTTGGTTTTTCTAGAAATATAGACAGAAATAATTTCGTACAATTGCATGATACTGCATAGTCCAAATGCAATAAAAGCATTGTACTGGATTCTCAGAAAAAAAAAAATGACCCCTCTTTTGATAACTTTTATTATATTTGCCATCGAATATCTTTTCCCACTAGGCTTAATTCATTTATTTTTTTTAATTGTATTTGTTTTGTACTATTGTAGATTTGTGAATATGAGTAATAAATTGATAAAATAATATTACTTGCTTTTTCAAGAGCTGCCAAAACGTCCATTTTCTCTCTTAATTTGAGAGTTGTTTTAAAATAGTTGAATTGATTGGTAATTAGTGATCTGGAATTAATCCTGTGATTTAGCCGCTTATGAGACCATATTCTTGTTCCATCATCACTATTTGGATAACTGAGAGACAGCCAGTTCTTTTCCATTTCTTTAATAAGAGTTGACACCTTTATATATATATATATATATATATATATATATATATATATATATAAAACATGCAGCAAAAAGTTTTATATTATAATTAAAATGTGCTTGGTAAGTAGATAGTATATACCACAGAAATAGTGATGTGCTCGCTATGAATACCTTCGATTTATCAATAGGTATGTTCGTGCAATCAACAAGATATTAGGCATTGTTAAATATTGGCCAAAGACTATGAATCATAAAATTCTCAGCTGTAACACACTAAGTCCTATATTAGGTATGTTATGAGAAGATCATCTATATTTAAATTGTCGTCTATGAATTCAAAAATATTTTCAAGCTAGTACTTTTGAGTGAGACCTAATAGTATTATACTTGATGTTAGTACCACCCCAATATATAATTATGTGGGTCTTAGAAGGTTGCCACAGGCTGAAATCGTAGTAAATATAGATTCAACGTAGGAATTATATGTGGACTATTAAATATGGACCACCAAACAAAGATGCTAGGCTCTTAATGGGGGTAGATTATAACGCCTCAAGTCCCATATTATGTATACTATGAAAAGATCATAAGCACATAAGTAGGGGCTAATGAGTCCAAAAAGTACCTTCAAATTAGCACTCTTCCTAAATTTGAGAATATAATTCATTTTTTAATATGTTCCAAAATGATTTAGGCCATTATTAATTTGAAAAACAAATAAAATAGTCAATTAATTTGTATTACATATTTAGGAATTGATAACAATGTACGTTTATAGAAAATTAGAGTATATATATACATACTCTAAACTAAAAAATTTTAAAAATTTGATATGATTATATTGAGAAAAAAATACTTATAGTGAGCACAAGAAAAAAATCAGGATATATGCACATTGTGATGACATAATTAGAGATGTTAATATAGATCAACTCATATTCCGAGGAAAAGCACGGTATGCCTAGGCTCACATTAATGTAGGCCTAGGTCTCCCGAGCCAAAATATAATAGCGGCCGAGGTGGACGTTAATAAACCTAGGTTTCTACGAGCCCACATTAGGTTCGCATTTAGCCATTTTATATATAATTTTAAATATATTTCTTAATTAAAAGTTAAAAAAATCTTAATTAAATATTTTCATTTATAATGTTTTTAATGTTATTTATTTACTTATTTTTATTTTTATTTTAATTTTAAAATTTTTAAAAAATATGTATAGATTTTTTTTCCTATTTTTACAAAAAATAAAGGGATAATAGGACAATGAAAATAGGCTCATATTTTGGCCCATATAAGCCTATATTTGAGCTGCATAAGTAAAGTCCACTTAGGTTCACATAAAATATGAATTAGGTTTGCATGTCGAGTCGTGCACCTTGATAGGAATAGGGACTGGGTCTAAACCCAGTACAAATTCCTTATGGTCTTATCAAATGTAGGCCAAGCCGGCCCAAACCAACCCAATTTATATCTATAAATATAATTAGTATAACACTAAACAAGCATAGAAGAAATGATTCATCTCTCCCGGGACAATGAACGAGGATTATTTCATGAATTAGAAAACAAAATTTATATGCATTGAGAGATGATGGTATAGAGGCTTTTATAGTGTACTCTAAAAAAACCCAAAAAAATATAGGGGGACAAATTAAGTATTTCAAAAAATATATATAATTAGGAAATGAAAATATTCAATACGAGAAAATGAAGATTAACTTTCTTGCTTTTTTGATTAGAATACTGAATTTCTAACATTCTCTTTATCAGTACTATCCAATGCAACATTTGGTGAGAGGATCTCTTACTAGGGCAATGATCTTTACCAAGTTTAGGAGTGAGCAAATTCATGTAATTAGATAATTATACTTATCTAGTCAAAAACTTATATATATATATATATATAAATAGTTCCCAATCAAATAGTTTTTTTTAGCTATTGAATCATTAATCTACCAACAACTACTATATTTTGAGTAATTACAAAATAAATAAATATTTATTATTGAATTACAGTGTCTCTCTACTTTTTACTATAAAAGGCGTGCATAATGAATTTTATTGGGCAAAACAAACGTATAGATAGAGTAAAAAAAATACCTATTGAATTAGTGTCGTGCCATATATATATAGGGTAGAATTTTCGATGGAGATTTTTTTTTTATTTTTTTTATTTCATGAATGGGTAGTATGACCAATTTGAAAATGACTTAAAATAATAAGTCAAATTTACCTACAATCATTCCATACTTTAATTCTTTTAGGAATCCTTCATTTTGATTTCTACTCATGTGGAAATAAGTTGGTGGAATTATTATCAAAGGAAAAAATAATTGAAATTACTTTTTAAGGAAAAAAAATTGAGATCCTTATCTTAAAAATGTAAATGTGGAAAAAAAATTCATCAATTTTCCACAAGTAGGGATTTCGACGGGCACTTGAAAAAACTAATCATTCATCATGGATTATATTATAATGAGAATGCTTGTATTAAAATTCTCTACTATCTTCAATTATCTTTGGCTTAATTTATTTTGAATTATTTTTTAACTTTCATATTATAAAAGCAACTTTTCAATGAATATATTTATCTTTTGGGAAGCACATGACCCATCATTCAACTCTATCTACGAAATAATTAAATTGCAAATACAATGTGTAGAATGCAATTTATGTTTAAAATTAACTTGGTTGAGCACTAATACATTTTAGACTATGTTTATTCCCCTACTCTCCACAAAATTCTTTGATTTCTCATTGTGAGATTCAAACACGGCTATTAAATAAAAAATGTGACAAATATTAGGTATATGTTGTGACTTAGTGGTGTGAGCTTCTATGTTTATTAGACATCAACTCTGTCCTCATTTCTTATGGCACAAATGGTTCCTGAACTATTACATTTATGATAATTTGGACTCAAAGTTTCACTTACGGCAATTAAGCCCTTGAACTTTTTGATTATAGTAATTTGGTATTTGAACTGTCTATATTACAACATGTTAAAGTTATAACTAAAAATACAACGGATGAGGGGAGGTCTATGGCAAGGATGTCCCCCCCTTCTCCCCCCATAGGTATTTAAACGAGTCCACGGGTCATTCGGCTGGGCAGGTTTCGATAATGATCCTTCCGCAAGTTTACCTACAG
>JXTB01000190.1:435810-449719 GCA_002914805.1 Parasponia andersonii | reverse complement strand
AGTTTAGTAGATTGTTCCAGTCTCAATAGTAATGGACCATTAGAAATTTTTTAATTAAAGATCCCAACTTTAATAATTATGGACCAGTTTAGATTATATCCCTTAAACTTAATCCTCTGATATGTACAACTTTTATACACACTAAGGTTAAAGTTATATTAATAATCAAGGAATTTTCATGACATATATATATATATATATATTATCATAAATACTATAATAAGAGTTATTATGTATTTATTATACTATTAGAGTTTAAGTTATTTGGATCCATTAGATCCTTTATCTAACACAATAAAGCTTATTAATTGGTTGATAGTAGTTGTGAAATTAGTTTTATGAAATTTTATAAACTCTATAATCATATAGATATAGACGAGCTTAATTTGTGGACGATGTTTTCGTATTTTGATAGTTTAATGTGATAAAAATGTTATTGCTCATAGCAAGATAGACTGATAACGACTTTTTGATTGTATATTTTGTAAAGATAATTTCAAAAAGTAATTATAATTTAGTCGCATAATTTATTATTTTCGTTTATATGTTCTTGATGTCTTTTATTTTTTCTTTTGTACATCAATTTTGATTTTTTTTACTGTTTTTGTCTGAAAACTTTTTCTAAAGACGTGTACAACTAAAATTTAACTTAGGATATATGATTATGGCACTTGGCAATACCAACATCTAAAAGAAGAATTGAAGCCTACCTTTTTTTTTTCTTACTTTCTTTGTAACATTATGTATATTTTTTTGCTTACATTATAACATCGAATGTTGTTCCTAGCTAGGTCCTATAATATATGGAAAATACAATTTCACTGACAACTACTTACAAAATGATCTGGTACAATTACTTAAAAATATTTCACATTAAAAATTTGTTTAAAGGTGTATGATGCGATCAATTTTGAAAATAAATGCAAGAATATTTTAATAATAAGTTATCGAGAATTCTAACATTATACATTTTTTTTAAAAACCGATTAGCAAATATTTAAAAAAAGGTACCTTTCAAACAAAAAAAAAAAAGCCTACGTGAAAAAGTCAAGAAAAAAAATGTACTTGAAAAAAACGTGAAATAAAAAAAATGAGAGAGAGAGAGAGAGAGATATTAAGATAAAAAGAAAATTAAAAAAAAATAAAAATATACTTATATCTAATTGGTAATAACAATGATGTAAAAGAAAAAGAATAAATATGTCAAGGAATAAATATATAATGAATCAACTATGGAATGAAAATTAAAAAAAAATGAAAAAGAAATGAAAAAAAAGAGAAAAAATCTGTCTAATTATTTTTTTTAAGTGAGGCTTAAATAATAGCTTCCACTTATTACAAATTAAAGAAAAATATCTAATACTATCCAAGTCTCATTCCACCTTATTAGGGATAATAGGTTTTCATGCTTATTCCCAATATGATTTAAACCTAAAATCGAGATTCTAGGTAAATGTTCTTACTACTTAAGTCAACCTATTTCGTCAACTTGTCCAATTCATCTAACTTTAAAGAAGTTGCCCATATTTTAGGTCTAAATTAGAATAATTATCCACCAAAAACAAAAAACAAAAATTTCTATTGAAGAAGCACCCTATATATATTTGCATTATTCAAACTCATCTAAAGGAAATAGAATTCCATATTAATACACAACTAGCTGAGATTGTGCAGATATGCTTGCGTTCTCCATGCAATCTATAATCCATAACTGAAATAGATTTTCCTATTTAGATAAAGTACTGTCCATAATTGGATTACAGTTGGACTAACAAGGTATTCATTTTATTATAATTTTAATCCAAATCATGTTCAACCTCAATATATGTATATTTTCTCCTTTATTATAAATAAATGAAATGTATTAATATACTTGAAACGGGGAACTAGTCACATATTATTAAATAAAAAACATATTAAAATTATTTTCCTGGTTTTTGTAATTATGGGAATATTGCAAGAGTGACGTCTTTCAATGTAGACTTTGGAGCAAAGAAGGTGACATTATTAGATGTGACCCGCCTAAGTCTGCTGGCAAACATATCAAAGGTAAAGAACACACAGTTTCGGACAACATCAATCTCATCTGCAGTTCGAGCATATCATATGCTCAAGAAACGCGATCAAAAGCTATTTTCAAGAGTCAATTTGTAAAATCCTAATTTTTGTAGGGTTAAATAAGTTATTTTGATTTAAGAGTATTTTGGTAATTTTAATTTTTCAGATTATTTAAGTAAAATATCAGAAATATTTTATATTAAATATTGGACTTAAATCCGGGCAAAATAAGGTCTAGGTTCAATGGGCAAAAGTGAAAAAGATTAGGGACTAAAACGTAATTAAATAACGGTATGTTTGAGAGAATCTTTGAATATTTAGGCTAAAATGCAATTTTTGAAATAATGCTACAGTTCTTGAAATTACCCATAAATCCTTCGGGTTCTCTCTCTTCTCGCTCGAAGCCTCTCACCCATTTTTTTTTAAAAAAACACTCTCTGCCACTGTTTATTCGTAACTCCTCTAGCCACCGAGTAGCCTGACGCGCCCGTCTGCACTCCTCCGCATCCTCTGACGAATCAACACCAGCCGTTATAGCTCGACTCTGATGTCGACAACCCGAGAAATAATCACTCGAAACCACCGCATGTCGATCGGAAAATCATCCACCATTTCTCTGCTCGGCGCCCAATTAGCTCAATTCCAACGCCGTTCACTTGTCTCGATGTCAGCTTTCATTTCTGACCACCCATGGCTTCAAACTAGGCTCCGATGAGAATTTCGTCATTGTAGCATTTTTATAATATTAAAATTTTGTCATATTTTTGTAATTATTTCAGAATTGAGTTATTTATCTCGAGAAAATTATACCACGTGATAGAGGAGATTAAAACAAGAAATCTTATGATTTTCAAGTGCTGAAATGGAGTTTGAAAGTGTGTTAATTATCGATATGAAAAACTGGTATTTTTCTAAATATTTTTTGAAAATGTTATTTTTATAATTTTTAGAGTTTTAAGCCCATTTAATGCTAGGAGACCTCAAAACTGAGTTCTGACTTCAAATTTGGACTTTGTGAGGTCAAGAGATGAATTTTGATATAAAATATCACTATATTCTGAAGTGCCACAAAAATCAAGAAAATAGCTCGTTAATCACACCATTTTGCATGCCACAGGCTGGTCCCATATCGAGACATTTTCAACAAATTTTATGTCTAATCCAATATTTTTGGATATTCTAAATTCAGTTGTGACCTTTGTTTCTTAATCTGAGGTCCCGTTTAGACATTCACTTTTTCAAGTGAACGTGTCGGGATCCAAAAATAATTGTCTGAATAACCAGCTGATCAATAGAGGACTTTTCTAGCATTGTTAGCTCAACATAACTACTATTTTGAGGTAGAGGATTCAATTGCCTTGTTTTCTCTTGTTTTTCATAAAAATTAGAATTTATTGTGAAAAGTGAAATTTCGTGAATTTATTTTACTAAATTATTTTGAATAATTATTTTAGTAAATTGTGAATTTGTAAAACATTATAGACTGTTCTGAATATTTTACATATGATTCTATACAAGTTTTATACTTAGGATTTGATTAAATTAAAAGAATTGAACTATCAAATACTTTAAGTACAAAATGGATTTCTATTTAAAAATCAGAGTATGTCTAGAATGTTGAATCACTGTATGATTGTTTGAGACTCCACATATTGCACATTTCATATGATTATGTGTGAGAGTCATCTTACGCATCATAGTATTATAGTTGGCAGACTAGTACTTCTGCCTTCAGTGAGAGCCTGTAAATCTGCACGAAGTTTATTTTCTGAGTATCTCTACTTGATAGGTGTAGCATTCGATACCCCTCTGACTCGGTAGGATTAGACACACGGGTATCTCTCTAGTTTCCAGAGTAGATATCAGGTAGGGAGCACTCAAGACATGTGGTATAAGTTACTCTAGTCGTGATGAGAGGATGAGAGCTCATGTGATGTGTTGATTTATGTGATGTACATTATGCTTATTTTATTATGATTTTCTATATGTTTTGATTTTGATATCTAGTTTTAGTTTTTAGTATGATTTCCTATATTGGTTTTCTATATATGTTTTGAATGCTTAATATTTATGAAATGTTTTTCAGTACTACTAACCATACAAATATTTTGAAAATTATAAAATAGTATTCTCAAAAAGGTAATCGGATAATCTACTGGGTATTTTATGCTTGCTCCCGTACTTTCTCTACAGGTGGTATCTAGTGTGACTTTAGTGATCGATAAATAGATTAAGAGATTACCTTTTACTTATAGTTCGTGACTTGATAAAGCTAGGAGTGTGGATTTAAGTTTTGTGTTTATGTCTTGTTAAATAAATAAATTATGCTAGTATTCGAACTAAATATACTACTTTGAATATGTTTGTAAACTATACATGTCATACTAATTTGGTGTTGTGGTGTGAATAATGATGCTCGATTAACTATATGGATTTAGTTTTTCTAATAATTATTCAGTCTATGTTTATTGATAACTATGAACTATGAGATAGGTTCACTGGTTGAAATTACAAATATTTTTATTAATCGTGCTATTTTAAAAATGAGCACCAATCGAGTAAGTATTTTTTTTTTTACCTATACATAGGTATCAATTTGGCCAATGAAAATTTAGCATGCACATTTTTTTATTGTAAAAAGTAAGAGAGAGAAAGAACATTAATGATGCACGTCTTTTCATGCACTTCATTATAGTCATTGGATCACCATCTAATGGTGATCTAACGGTTAAAGAAAAAATACCTACCCATAGGTAAAGAAAAAAAATACCTATTGGATTGGCAACCTTTAAAAATTCAAAACTCTTTAAACTTTTTTTTTATAAGTTAAAAAATTTCCAATTCTAGTAAAATTTTCCTTCTGCCACTATCTCAGAGTTTGGGTCGTGACATAATTCATCTTTGGTTTGGCTGTGAATTAGATAATATGCTGTAAATGAATAGCCTCAGTTACTTAGCATATAAAAAAAAAGTAGGCAAAATAAAATACTCCTCTTGTTGTGTATTGATTAGATAAAAAGAGTGGAGTAGGCATTTAGAGTTTTATATAAATTAAAAAACCGTACTGAGCTTGGTCCATTATAGTATGTCAATTTCCCATAACTTTGTTGCAATAGGCCAGACCCTTTGTGTTTCCCAGATATGTTCTTTCATTTTACAACAACTATATTCTCAGGGTATCACGTTTCTAAATATCGGAAGAGTCTTAATTGGTAGCTCCAAGTCCTTATATTCTTAATTCTTGCTCACCTGCTTAATAACTTTTAGTCTTAAGAAAAGTATACGCACATATCATGATTTCCGATATTCTCTTCATCACAATCCAATGGCAGTTCTGTAAGAATCAACATTACGTGGTCAGAAGGATCTCTTAATTAGTCTTAACATGGTAATGATCTTTACTAGTTTCATAAGTTTGGGAGTCAGCAATTAGTGTAATTAATTGGATAATCAGACTTATCTAACCAAACTTAAAATTATAATATTCAAATTTATACATTTGCACTATTTTACTCATCTAAATAAAATAGTATTGCATTAATATACAAATAGCTGAGACTGAGGAGTCGTGGTTGTGTTCTCCTTGCAAATCTGTAATCTGTAATTGAATTAATGGATTTCAGATTAGAGAAACTGTCCACAATTAGATTATGCTTATACTTCCAAGGTATTCATTTTATCATAATTCTAATCCAAATAATGTTCAACCTCTATTCATAAGAGAGATACAGTTGCAAGAAAATTAATTGGCTGAGGGATTTTTTCTTTTTCTTTTTTTTTTTAAGGAGATATTGTATGGAATTCAACAGAGGGACTAAGCTAGGTTGTAATAATACCATGCTATTTCTTATGGAGCATATAAGAACAATACTCAATTCCCTTGTTATTAGTTTTGAAATATATATGTATATATCTATATTCACATCCTATCTTAATTAAAGCCAGAAACACGTAAAGAAATAAAATTTAATGGCTATAATGAAGTGCATGAAAAGACGTGCATCATTAATACTCTTTCTCTCTCTTATTTTTTACAATAAAAAAATATGCATGCTAAATTTTCATTAGCTAAATTGATACCTATACATAGGTAAAAAAAAAAACACCTATTGGATTAGTGCCCATATATATATATATATATATATATATATATATATATATATATATATATATATATATATATATATATATATATATATCTTAACCACATACTGCCCGAATCAAAAGTTTTCATTTTTTGATATTTTGAGCTTTAAGTTTAACTTTCTAATCTAGTCGTAGGATCGTGTTTTTGTTGTCATTTTTGGATTGTACTCGAAAAATAGAAAAATTTGATATATATATATATATATTGTCTATATTTGGTGACCGACACGAAAATCGAATCGGATAGCTAAGATTTGTCTCGATTTGTGTGCCATCAGTCCGATGTGAGCTTGGACCCGAATTGGACAAGTTATATGTCTAATCTAACTATTTTGAATACTATGAATTCAGTGAAGAAGTCTATTTGTGGATTTGAAGATTCGTTTGGAAGTTGATTTTTCGCAAGAGGACGATCGAGGGCTTGGAATTAGTTCCCGATCTTCCAAGCGATCGTTAATGACAACTCGAGGATTTAATAGCGTGATATTATTATTCTTGTATGGTAGGGACTCAGTTATCTTTGTTTTATATCATTTCCGAATAAAATTTATTTTCTGCAACATTTGAAAATAAACGTAGTTTTTGAATTATTTGAATATATGTGGTGGAATGTGATTAAATAATGTATATACTGTATTGCTCTGGAAATTTTCTGAGTGTAGGTTATTTTTAGGTATATCAAAAATAGGGCCATTATGCTACCAATTTTTCTATAAAAACCTAATATGCTTATTTTATTGAAAAACTTGAACATAATTATTTTCACATTTCAGTTTTGTACTGTACGTGTCATAAGATTATACATGAGCATCATGTTAGCATCGTGGGTTTACAGTATTGCGTTGCATGCCCCACCATCAGTATAGAGTTCTTAAACCTGCACAGAGTTTTGTTACTTCTGATTACCTTCCTATTTAATAGGCGTTGGCAATTCGGTTACCCCTCCAAGTTTAGTAGGCGATATATAGGTGTCTCCATCAGATATGGGCTTAGGTGTCAGACAAGCTGTTAGGTACATTTATTGCCATCATCTTCAGTTTTCATAGATGAGAGGATGTGAGTTCATGGGTATCGGTCGATTTGTGTCATATGCATTTGAATTGAATGGTTTTTTATTTATACATATACCAATAGATTTCCGATTTTGGATCATTATATATGTATGTATTGGATTTGAATTAATCATGCATAGACTTTCCACCACTAAAATATTTTCGATCGAGGTAGCTATTTTTCCTACTGGGCATTGTGTGCTCATCCCCTACCTTCCTCCTTAGGTGGTATCTAGTACGATCTTAGTGATCAAGAGGAATAAGAGATCATCTTGATTGTAGTTTTTTGTATTGGTAATACTTGAAACACATTGTTGTGGTGTTTGGATTGTTTGGATTTTGTTTTAATATTGAACCAAGATTACTACATTCTATTTTTGGTCTATAAACTCATGTATGTCATTCTGATATTTGATTTTGATGTGAACGATGATGATGATGCTTGGACTTATATTTGACTTACGTTTTCGACATTTATTTAATCTATGTTTAATGATGTATACGAACTGTAGAAGAGTTCACGAGATAAAATTCTAATTATTTTATTTAAGTGGACCGTTTAATAAGACTAGAACTTTTTGATATTTTTCAAATAAATCAAGAAAATTTCTATCTTTGTGAAATTCTTTTTCTGCCACTAGCATGGGTTTTTCTGCCACTAGCATGGGTTTTAGGTCGTGACAATTAGTATGTTATATTAATTTTATGAATATATATGATCCTGTCTTTGATTAGGTACACGTGTCTGAATTAGTTTGAATGACCATTCTGCCCTATATTATGTCCCCGTTGAATGAATTATTTGAAAGCTTCAATCCCAAGGTTATTGAGACGTATAATGATATAAAAGCAAATGATGATGCATTTGAAGTGATCGTCATATCACACTCGCAGTGCATTCAACCAAGTCTTTCCCAGCATGCCTTGGTTAGCTCTTCCTTTTAATGATGCAAGGGAGAAAGCCCTCATTCACAAGCTCAAAGTCATAGGTTATTCTTGTATAGTCATTGACCCCGCCGGTCGTATAACCACAAGGTATGCCCAGGAGCTGATTACTGTTTCATTTTGCAAATGCATACCCATTTACTGAAGAGCATTTGAAACGTTTGGAACAAGAGATGGATGAAATAGCAAAAGGATGTCCAAAGAAAGCTAGAAATGAGCCCTATGATTATTTAGAACACAAGTACTCTTCACATGAGTGTTCTCTAACTCCTAACCGAGATGGATATGGGTGCTTAGCATGTGAAGAGTCGGGGATTGGGTGGTATTATCAATGTGATGAGCATTGTGCTGGTGGTCGTGGTGGTCTACATCCAAAATGTGCTTTTGATCACAAGCATGAAGAGGCAAATAATTATGATGCTTACGGCAATGGCAATGTTTGAGAAACTATTTTAAACCTTTGTTGTCTGTGTATTTCTCAGGTTTGCAGGCTTATAAATGCTCATATGTACTTTAATGTCTAGGTTTCTTTTATACACAGCAATTTAATAAGAGTCTTGAATCTGATATAAAGTAAAAATAAATATTTGTATTCTTGATAAATATACGTTCTTGTACACAATTCTTGGATTGAAAAGCATTTATTGTGGTTTTTGCATTTTGAGAATAAGGCCAATTTCAAGGTATACGACAATAGGAATTCGCATGGCACATAATTGAGAGCAGGATTAGTTATAAATATCTTTCGGATTAATTCCGAGATTCTCAACATAAATAAAGAACGATTAGTAACCAAAACTACGTCTAAACAAATTATGAATACAAAATTAAGAATCATAGATTGCTATGTAAAGATCGTAGTTGAGAAACCATTTCTTGTCTAACTTGTTCTCTTACTATTTTTCCGGTAGTTGTGAGAGGAAATGGCTTATTCCACAACACAAATTTCTTAGGTACCTTAAACCTGAAAAAGATCAGAAAGAGTACTGGTTTAAAACCTGGACAACACAAGAAAATTTCAAGAAATGGCTGTTGCCAAACTTGCCTATTAACATTTATGTAGTATGGATCTTGAGAAGAGAGCAATACCTGGCTAAATTCTTTTCCCTACAATATTGTTGAAGAATCTCATGGGATAAGAACTGCTTTTTTGTCCCTGTAGAGTGCTCAAAACTTCTATTTGACCAATGCCAACCTCTTCTTAGTTGAATACAAGCAACAACCATCTCTGTAAGCCGAACATCAGGAATTCCTATAGTAACAATGCCAAGAACTCCTGGATGTTGTGATAGAACTGCCTCAACCTATATATTAACACCTTTCAGAACTAAACACTAACGTTGAAACAGGTTAAACAATCCATTAAACTGAATACAAATCAGTATTTTTCTCAGGTACTGTAAATTGCAAGAAAATTTTGTTGATTTTTTTAAGCTTAAGCTTACCTCTTCAGGGTAAATATTCTCCCCTCCACTCTTAATTCGACCTTTTGTTCTTCCAATGAGGCAAAGATTACCATAGTCATCTATATAACCAATGTCACCTGTGTCAAGCCAATCCTGATTCATGGAGCCTGGTGCCTTTTGGGGGCTTTCCTCCCAATACCTAAGCATAACATGTGGGCCTCTAGTTAAAATTTTCCCAACATGAGAAGATTCATCGAAACAGATCTTTATTTCTACGTGGGGAGCTGGCTTTCCAACACAGACACCTTGTTGTTGGTGAGCAGTAATGTATTTTGTATTATCAACCATTTGAAGCGTTGGATCATACAAAGTCATGAAGGTTAGCGAAGAGCATGCTTCCGTCATTCCTTCATAAATTAGAAGGTAACAGAAGAAAATGAGTAAGTTACGCAGAAGTCAGTCTTGATGTATACATTTGATTTAAGTTTGAGGTATAATTATGTCAGACTAGGGGACTGAAATAGAATAATACTAATGGAAAGAACTCGATGGGAAAAAAGAGACACACCATAAGCTGAGAGAAGTTTAGCTCTCGGAAATAATTTGACAGCTTCATGAATTAGTTCAATGGACAAACCTCCTCCTCCGTTTAATATCTTCTCGACATTCAATATCGGCTTCCAAGTTTCCTTCTCCCTAGCAGATTCCAAGGCATGGGCTAAGAAAACTGTTAGACTGTCACTGTCTGTATAAATTACTATGATAAAGTTGCTCGATGCAAGTTTAGTGCAATAGTGTTCTAGAAAGAGCGAAAATTCATAACACCGAGTTGGGTTCCTAATTGAATTACCAGCTCATATTTCAAAAAGATCACCAAGTAGAAAGTCTATGTTCTAACAACTAGATCATTCATGGTGTTGATACATAATTCTATGTGAGCACATTGGACAAAAGTGGCTCGAAGAGGCTATGCTCTCAGAAAAATCTGATGAGAATCCACCTCACATCTCTGTTCTTAACGAATTACGATTTACCTTGCTGAAGAAATGAAATCAGCCATCATTGCAGGGACAGTAATTAGAGAAGTGACACTGTACTGCTGTATGGCCTCAAGGGCTAATTTGGCCTCGAACTTAGGTATAAAGACATGGCAAGCTCCAACTAGTAGCACAGAAATGGCTGAAGACAAACCACCAATATGACAAAGTGGAGAGGTATGCAAATACACCTGAAATTATATGAAGCACATCATTATTAATCTGTCAAGGTTAGTTTGAACATCGTTGTTTCAACTATATTAGTCTGTCGCTTTAATCGACATAAACCTGACATGTTGCAAACTGCAAACAATAGAATAATAGGCATAATTCATGAAGAAAGGCGTACATCATCCTCATCGTAACCAACAATGGCAATTTTAGCCAGGGACTGTATGATCAAAGCTAAATGGCTTATGGTAACTCCCTTTGGCCTTCCTGTGGTTCCTATAAATAAAACGTATAGCCAGACAATTAAAACTTACATAAAGTCTTGAAGTTTGAGTAAAGAGAGGACTCTTGTCTTTAAAGGGGAAAAAAAAGGTTCCTATAAACTATGAAGCTCATTTTCACTCGAGTAAAATTAGAAGCTGAAAGATACAAGTCTAAAATTCTCCTGTCATACACATATACTGGCTAGATATTCTTGAAAAGCAAAAGCTCTTGCTTATTAAGTGGTGCCACTCTAATCTGCTTTCTTAAGAAACACGGTTCCTTATTCCCATTTGACGATGAAATTCATTCCTCCATAAGTTGATTCCTTAGGATATGTCAATTCACAATTGAGTATCACTATAATCATATGAAAAATGAAGAAAAAGAAGATTAGAAGTCAGAAAGCTTGTCACCTGAAGTGAAGCATATAAGAACAGCGCCGTCAGGTGCCCAGGAGTAATTCATTGATAAATTCTTCACAGAATGTCTCTTGATTGTTTCAGTAGATAATGCTGATCCAAAGAATAATATGAAACAACATCAGACCATCAAGAAAATCAAAAAAGAAAGGTTGTTTATTGTAAACAACTATAAACAAACCAACAAACGGACGACATGTCACATACAATTCCTTGTACTAAACAAATCTGAGTCAGAAGATTCCAAGTCAACTCGCCACCTCAGGAAATGTACATCATAGTTTTGGAGCTTTGAAGACCACAAGTCACAAGTCTCATCAGTCACCAACATAACAGGCCTCACTGCCTCCATTGCAAACACCGCCTCTTCAAAGCTCTGTGGGAAATTAGAATAAGCAAAATGATTTGTGTAATGTTACTTTATTTTGTCGATTTCATATAAAGTTTTGAGTTGATAAGAGGTTACTCTGCTTCACATGTGGGCTAAGACAATTCAACCAAAAAAAAAAAAAAAAAAGACCAAAGGGAAGAAAAGTGAAAACTCAAACAAACACTAGCTCTATACAAAATTCCAAGACAACAAATGGGAGAGGAAATGCCAAAAATTCAAACAAATACAACGCGTTGATAAGTTAGGGAGTCACCATTGCCCGAATTTCAACTCATAACAACTCGTTCTGATACCATGTTAGTTTACCAATTCTTCCATAACATCAGAACAAGTGGTCCTGAGTTCGAATCCCGACAATTGCTAACTCTTTGGCCCTTCATTGGTAATATTAGTGTCATTCCTAGTCATATAAAACACATACATGTATACATACATCCTCACAGACACGCATAAATTATATTTTTTTAAAAAAAAATAACAATGAAAAAAAAAAAACGAAAATAAAAAATGGATTGAAATCCACTAACCCAACGGTAATTCAGAGGAGCAACTATTCCCCCAACGAATGCGATAGCCATTAACCACTCCAGATACAACTCACTGATCAAAAAGCACAATCAAACAGAATTGCAATTCAGCATATAACCGTTTCCAAAAACCATTTTTGTCTAAAAACAAAACTGTTTTCAAGTAAAACTACCTGTTTAAGGCGGCGACGGCGACGACGTCACCGGAACCGAGGCCGAGGCTGAGAAGGCCTTGAGCCAAGCCGTACACGGCCTCCGCGAACTCCGGACCCGTCTTTCGCCGGCTGCCGGAGATGGTGACGGGAGAATTGCGCCGGAGAGTGGAGAGGCGGCTCAGGCACTGGCAAATGTGGGGCTGGGAGTAATTACCCATTTGTTTGGAGGGCAATTTGGGAATGAATGGCCTTGTTGTTGTTCAGCGGGAAGTGATGCAGCTCTAACCGGTTTTTAAAGGTCTTACTGTGCTGATGGCTCTAACGGGATTCTCTGCGTTATCTGGTGGACCCCGCGGGAAATGCCTCATCTCGATCACCGGTTGGTGAGATCGATATATATATATATATCACAGTATCTTATCTTCTAGTAAGTTGAAAAAATAATTTTTAGCCAAAAAAAAAAAAGAAAGTAAAAGAATAATAATAATAATTTGAAATTGGGCAATTATTTTCTCAGGATTTGCATCTAGATTTTACGTAACTTGTTATTCGATTACATTAATGCACATATATTCTCCTCCTCCTCTTTTATTTTTTCATTCATATTATTTGAGTTTTGAAATTTGTTGGAAATAACGCTAGCAACACCAATAATTTATATCAAAAACTTGCCATTAAATTTTAAATAATATAATCTCACTTAGAAATAAGATAATAGACTGAAATAAATGTGGCACATTTTTGGTGTAATTTTTGATGCAAATTTTTTGGGTCTCAATTATTATTTATTTGCTGGTTGTAGCTATTCAAGAAAAAAGCATTCACGGAATTAGGCTAAATTCTGATTTTGCTATTATGTTCCTATGAATTACAAACTACATATGACCTCAAAACCAAATTGCTAATTCTGACATAATCCACCGTTGAGGTTAAATTTGGCCAAAATAATTACATAATAAATAATAATAATAACAACAACAATAATAGGATTAACTTATGAGTTTTGTAGATTGACCAACTGTGAGGCAATCTACAGCAACCTTGTTTACCGTCTAGATTGCAGAAGACAAAAGCTTAATTTGTCATTAACAAAGTTTGGTTCACCAAAAGTTATAAAAAGGGAGAACATATATTTCAAACCTTTTGACAATTAGAGAGCATAATGATGTTATTATTGGGAACAAGGTGAAAAAATCATCATATATATACTATTGAAACTCACAGTCTTCTTCTTCTTTAAGTATATGTTGGTAAGACTTCAACGTTTGAGTACGTGTACAGAAATGTATGCATGGAAACAAAGATTCTCAATGAATTATGTCAGGACTTCAAATTTCT
>JXTB01000190.1:397808-429939 GCA_002914805.1 Parasponia andersonii | reverse complement strand
CCACTAGCTATTAAAGTAAAAGAAATTAATTAATAATATTAGAAAATAAAATAAATTTTGAAAAGTATAAAGATGGTATGGTTTAATACATTAACCATTGGAAAGATGCATTCATTATATTGACTAAATGGATATTAAATGCAAAAATAATATTATCTTCATATTATGTATCCACATGTTGTTATTAAATATTGTACTACTTTTATAAGTGGAAGAGTATAGTAGAAATTAATTAATTTCATGATCAAAAGATAAAAAATAAAAAAAAAGAGAGAATAAAGTTAAGTAAGTGGTGTAATTACTGTTAATTTTTTAAAAATATATGTATATATTTTATGTTCACAATAAGTCTATAATAGGACACTATATTATAACCACAATATGTTTTCCTCTTATATTTCTCTCTACCTCTCTTTCTCTTATAATTGTGGTAGTCTATAAAGATTTCAAGAAGTTCTCTAAAGTTTTCTATAAGATTCAAAAAAAAGATAATTCTTAGAACTCTTAGTCTTTTAACATTACTATATTTTACTACACTTAGGTTCAAATTCAATCTATGATATTTGGAGTTAAAAATTTTGTTAAGGTTTGAAATTTTTATGAGAAGTCTTTCTATATGTCTATTTAATTTCTGGAAAGTTTTACATTTATATCTTACTCTTATGATTTTATAGAACTCTTTTATACATGTTAGTTGCCACCTAAAAAAAGCTGAAAAATAAATTTTATCGAGTTTATTCTATGATTTTAGAAGGTAAATATTTTTAATTTGAATTGAAAAATTTAAAAATATATTCATATATATATATATAAACTCATATTCTGGAAAGTTTTGTGATGTCATGATTTTATTTCCAATCATTATTAAATTTTCTTTATATATTGCCTTTGTATCTGGTAAATTTGATATTTTTGTTTATCCAAGGTAATATTGTTAAAATCTTATTATATTGATTTTATTTAGGCTTAAAAATTTTATTAGACATTAATATATATGTCATAAGAGACTCAAAATATTTTTAGAATTTTCGGAAATATTTATATTAATTATGATTTTCGAAGTAGGATATAGTTTTGTAAGTTAAGTATAGTCATGAATTTTAAGATATAATTTTAAGTATGTATTATGTAATAGTATAATTTTTAATCCCTAATTTTTTTCTATGTATAAAAATATGTTAGAGATATTCTCTTAAAATATCAAGATTTTTAGGTATAGAGAAATAACTCTATAAAATTCATGAATAGTTTGGCGCTTTAATAATTTTTATCAAATTTTAATTTATAGATTAGAAATTAGTAAAGTATATTAAAACTTATTAAAAAATTGTAAATAATTTTTTATAACTTTATTTTTATGTTATAATATTATCTGTAAAGTTTCAAAGTAAATGGAGTTTTGTACTAAAATCTAAAATTCTTTAAGTATGCATTACTTGTTGAAATATTTACAGTTTTTAATTATATATGTTATGAAATATGATTTTATAGTTGTATGATATGAGTATTTTTTTTTAAGACATATAAAAATATTTCTAATAGTAGATATTAATATATGTAATGAATATTATTGCATAAATATTAATAAAAAATAATAAAAAGAGGCACGTGGTTACAATAAAATCGAGTGTGTGGAATTTTACTACAAGCACAAATAAAATTTTGTACCGACCTAAAGTAAGTAAATCTCACCCTATGTATTTATATGAAAAGTTATGTGTAATTTGTGATGTAATTGTGATTGTACTAATATATTATTATATGTTTTACAATAATAATTGCATTAAATATGTAAATATGTCATAAACATGTGCATACATAATGACACCAAAAAAATTATAATTTTCAATGAAATTAATTTTTTTAAAAAGTACTTTGTATCCAAAACTATGTTTTAAGAAAAATGTTTCTTTAAGTGTATGTTAAGTTCTTGAAAAGAGTGTAAACAATTGACTGATTTACCTACAGTCACTATACTAATAACGAAAGGTTAAACTGCGATGCTAGTCATTGTAGTATAATAGCTATATGGGATTCGAATAGCTATAAGGTTACATATGTTTGTCATGACACTACTTTTATGGGCCCATAATTTCTAATAGATTTGGCATTATACTATGTTGAGCTCAAATATGAAAAGTTTATGAAGCGAAAATATTTATGAACAAGATGTTTGTAAAAAAAAAAAGGGATATATAGTTATGGTTTCAAAAGTATACTATTCATGTGATATGATATTCATTGTATACATGAGATTTATTTACTGGGCACAAGCTCATTGCATTCATTTAAATTTTCCAGATGAGTAATAATTCTTATTGGAGATTGGTTGGCAGTGGCGAAATCCCAAATGGTAATTAAATGTTTTAAGTAATTTTATGTTCTTTATTTCAAGTATTTAATTATTTGACCAAAATTGAGTGTGGTTTTATTTTTATGAAGTATATGAATTTAATTTCTATTTTGAGACTTAATTTTAATTATAAATTAAAATAAATCTTCCATAGAGTATTTATTTTCTTTAATTACGAATAATAAAGTTTAAAAGAAAATGAAATTTTCAAAAAAAAAAAAATTGACTGATTTTCTGCATTAATTTTGTAAGATAAAATTATAAATTGACATTTCTTTTTAATCTAGATTTAAGTAATGTTACATAAGTGGTAGTCATTAGTTAAGTCTTGTTTTTTTTTTAAAAAAAAAAAAATTTATCGCTTGTAGACAGTGACATATTTACTATTATACCTTTAATAAATTACTCATTTATTACTACTAAGAGGTGGTATTTGATTTATTTACCATAACTTAAAAAATTTTATCACTTGTAAACGATAACATATTTACCATTATATCCCTGATAAATTACTCATTTACAATTATTAGGAAGTAATATATAATTTATTTACAATGACTTAAAAAATTTTATCGCTTGTAGATGGTAATATATTTACTATCATACCTTTAGTAAAATCAAGAGAGTGTAAATTCTTTATTTACCATGATTTATTTACTATGACTTAAAAAAAAACAGTTTCCAAATGTCTTATGCAAAATCAAGAGAGTGTAAACTATTCTTTTCTTCTGTTTTTTTGTCCAGCTTTTCCTTGGTTCCTTGTTCTTGTTTCAGACTTGCCCTCCTCTTGCTTGAATTTTTTTTTTTCTATAACTAAAACAGAAAAAATGAAGAGGAGGTTGAAGGTACCAATTTGGCATTAACCGGGGAAAAAAAAATGGTTTTCCTTTGTAGTTTAGGTCAAGATTGGCACCTGCTTTATAGTTTTCAATCAAACGGCCTTGAGAAATAAATAGTAATTAGAAAGAGATACGGAGACAAATCCATTAAATATGGACTATTAGATATGCAGAAGTTTGATAAGAAAATGTTTGAGAGAGAAACTTAGTTATGTTTAGGAAAATGTCAACAATCTCCGAGTTCCTAATCAGCTCTGTAACCATGACAATATTTGAGTAATAAAACATCATTCAGCAACAAAATCAAAATCAAAGAGCTTCAATTTATTTTTATTTTATTTTTTGAGTAAAAATATCAATTAGCAAATTGAATTCAGAAAATCACACATGCTCTATATATACTAATAAGAAATAAATTTACATAAAAACTTTACAATGTATGTAAATGAGATTAGCAAGGCATTGAACGAATTCCAATTCAAGCAAAAAGCGCTGGCGTCCATCGTTTAGAGCCTTAGATATGTTATTCGGCCTAAAAATTTAATTAACACAAATTTCTGAATTAAGATTCAAAATATGAGCAAAGTGACCCAGAAAAAAAAAAAAAAAGGTCATGCTTATGAGGAAGGAGATTTAGCTGAATCATTACTATCTGTGTGGGACGCCATAGAAGCCCCTGCTCAAGCTTGCAAGCTCTAAATTTTGATTTATTCCCTTAGCGAACAATCAAGGCGGAGCTCATTGGAAAGAGATCTTCAGCTTTGAATTACTGAGGAGAATCGGCCTCCATTTCCATGGCTGATTACTAGAGATGAACGGGAAAGGAAGAAAAGGGAAACTAGAAAGGAATAAAGTGAGGGGCAACAACGGAATAAGAGAAATTGTATTTTTATAAAGGGATAAATAAGTAAATATCATCAAAAAAAGATAATTACTAACACTGGGTGCTTAAAAAAGGGCACCCGGTGTAGTTTCCTAAATGCTATAACACTAATAAAAAATAATTTTCAAAATATTCCTAAAAAGATCATTTTAGTCAAAAAAAAAAAAACTCCTAGTCAAGTTCATTCCCCTATTCCCAACTCATGGCCATGGCATTATTATTTGGTCTTGTGGGCCAAAAGAAAATTTGGGTTTGTCTCAGATCATGGCCTCTCTCTCTCTCTCTCTCTCTCTCTCTACTCGCTTCCCTTGTCTCTCTCACTAATCTGGGCTCTGCAACCCTCTCTCCCTCTCTCTTTCTCTATTTTTTTATGCTCTTTGTCTTACCCTAATTTTTGTTTTTCTTTGAAATAATGGCAATTGGATAAGCTTATTTAGTAGGACATAAGGATTTATAGAGATATTAACTTAAAAAAAAAATAGTAGAAATGAGTGTTTCAGTGTTGAGACAACAGATTCTTTCTGCAGTTCTTTGATGGCCTTATTTGATTGGTTCAATGTGACTTGGGTATAAAGTGAGAGAGAGAGAGAGAGAGAGAGAGAGAGAGATTATTGTTGTACTTTTGAGGTTATTCAATATGTAGAAAATCAACATAATTTATCAAATATGATTTTTTGTGCAATTTTTAATCCTATTTTTTAGTTTATGCAAAATTATATTTTTGTGTTACAAATTTATATAAATTTATATTATTTATGTATAAATTAGGTGATTTTGTATTAATTGTATCAAGTAATTTTTATATATTTTTTTTGTTAGTTAGCAGCAATAACATAATCCTCGATTCAGATTCTGTATTTAGTGATAAATACATTGGTCAATTTATGTGTATAATATATAAATTTGGAAAAAATTAAAATATAGAAATATAATTTTATCCAAGCGAAAGATAATGTTAAATTTATATATAGAAAAAAAACTATATTTTAAATTATTTTTTGCTTTTGTAGATAATGAATTGATATATATTTTTTAAAAAATAGGGCTTAACTAATGATCTTCATTTAAATTATATTTTAGAGTATTTTTTGCTTTTGCAGATAACGAACTGATATATATATATATATATATATATCGAAAAATTGGGCTTAACTAAGACCTTTACTTATTACAAGTTAAAGAAAAAAATACTCATTACTACCCAATCCCCACTCTACCTCATTAGGGATAATAGGTTTGGTGTGATTCGAACTTAGGATCAAGATCCCAATTAGTAGATGTTTTTATCACTTGAGCTAACTTATTTCGTCAAGATAGCAAACTGATATATAATTCAACATGAATGAATGATTTTGGCAAAAACCTTGATTTTGGCAAAAACCCTTGCATTTATAAATTGTCGAACTTTTTTTTAGAAAAATAAATTGTCGAATTAAACCTTTGGATTATATTTTTTATGGACTATTATTCTACTTCTTCAACACCTATTATATCTATCCTTCCATAATCAGCTAAACTCGGAAAATCAAAAAATTAAATGACAGACTGCCCCTAGGTAGAACTATGAAACCCAAATTTTCCGTAGGTCACTAAAAATATGTCAAAATTCAAATTCAAGCCAAATAAATAAAAGCAAAATATAGTTGTTATTTTAGTACAAAACACAACAAATAAATATTGACAAACAAGCTACATAAAAACTAATCCCTTACTCTCTTAAAAAAAAATAATAACAACAAATAAAAAATCCCTTAATTTTATTTTATTTTATATAGGGAATCCCATATTTATAACTTTGAATAATCAAGATTTCGTATAAACTTTTGTTTATAACTTTAGAATTCCTTGCATGATATACTCGAATTCCTAATAGCAAAGAATAATAAAGGGCTAAGCATAGTTTGTTTAATCGATTGATATATATAGAACTAAAGCTAGTAATTCCATTTCATAAATGACAAAGGCCGTGAGAATTAAGCTACTTTGGCATAAATTAAAGGTCTTTTCTTTGGTCTCGCCCAAAAAAGAAAGGCCATACTTGGAATCCAAGTCCAACACTTTAGTAAAACAATAAAGACACTTAACTATAGACACCCCAGATGAAAAAAAGAGTTCCAGAAATGTCTGATTCCCACTTTCACTTTCGAAAAATTTTCTTGAGAAATTATTAGCAGTTTTATCCCAGCTACTTGGATCATAAAAAAGGAACACGATAATGGTCACCAAAACCAATTATTAAAAAAAATTATAAAAAAAATAAAGAAGCTGCAATCTTAACCAAATAAAGTACATAGAATAAAAAAAGGAAAAGAAGAAGAAAAGACTAGTGATTTATTCAAAGTGAATAAAGATATTTCAACCTTAGCGCCTAGTAAGTAGATTGAAGCATCGGATATCTTAAAATATATTTTCGTTGTTACCTATCATATAATTTCACATAATTTTTTCGTAAGATGGTCTTGTAAGATAACCACAAAGTTTTTCAACATCGAAGGTTCTGATTTGGAAACTCAAATTCCTCTCCAAAATTAAGAAAAATTGAAAAAAGTAATTATTTGCAAAAGAACTTCTTTAATAACTAGTGTTTTTTATTCCTCAGTACTATTATTGCATAACTAACCTCTTCAAGTTATAAATGTTATTAAATATTTACTATTTATACGTCCATTAAATTATTTCAATAATTGTTTCTTTTATATCATGTGTGATGTGTAAATCATTGAAAGTTAGGTAAAAATTTTTAATTAGTATGTTAGGTATTCTTGGATAGATGTCATACAAGTGGCAATTAAGTATATGACTAAGATTGATTATATTAGCTTATAAATATACTTCTCAATTTCACTTGTAAAATGAACAAAATAAAAGAAATAAAAGAAATGTGAAAGAAAGAAGAGAAGAGAAGAGATTTTCTCACATCAATTTCTTTGGTTTAGCATTAGTATTCTTAGGCTCTTATATTATATACTCTCAATATTATTTATAACATGTTATCAGTACGAGCCTCTAGCCGTTATAATCTTGCAAAGTTAAAATTTTATTAATTACAATATTGCATTATTAATATTCCTTTTAGTTTGATGAAGATCTACCATAAGCAATCTAATATATGTACAAAGAGTATTTACATGTACTTTATTTCTTTATAATTTTAGTACCCGTCATTTTCTTTCTAACAATTAGAAAGTTTTAATGTTCTAATATTGCTTTGAATAACTTCTTTATATGATGGTATTTGAAATACTAATTATAGTCATTTTCTTACCATAAATTATTTTTGTGGTAATACTTATATACTTACAATTAATCTATTAACTTTTCCATATCCATATGTTTAATTATAGACCTCTATAATATACATGTTTATAATTATGTTTTTGAATATTATTAATTCAATTATTAGGTAATCGTATTTTATTTTTCTATTACCATGTATTAATAAAATTATGAGTTTCTTATTTGTAACTATATAATATTTTGTGATATAATAGTTTTCACAATGACAAACCTTACAAAACTTGAATTCGTTGCCCTTAAAATTTCGGACAAGAATTATTTGACATGGACACTTGATATTGAAATCCATCTTGATGCCATGAATCTTGGAAATATAATAAAAGAAGGAAATTATGCATCCACTCATGATCGTGCAAAGGCCATGATCTTCCTTTGGCATCATCTGCACGAGGGATTAAAAATTGAATATGTAACTATAAAAGACCCATCTGTACTATGGCAAAATTTAAAAGAAAGATATGGTCACTAGAAAATTATGATACTCCCTAAACTTCATTATGACTCAATGCTCCTACGTCTTCTGGATTTTAAAACAGTCAGCGAAGATAATTCAGCAATATTTAAAACTACTTCTCAATTGAAATTATGTGGGGAAAAGGTTATTGACGAAGATATTTAGAAAAAAACATACTCCACTTTCCATACATCAAATATTGTTCTACAGTAACAATATCGGGAGCGTGATTTTAAAAAATATTTTAAATTGATTTCATATTTACTAGTTGCTGAACGAAATAATGAGCTATTAATGAAAAACTATAAAATTCACATGACTGGTTCGACAATATTTCCTGAAATAAATGCTGTATCAACTATTAATTATGTCTATAAACGTAGTCATGGTTGTGGTCGAAATTTTTCTTGGCATCATGGTGGTCACAACAACATTTCAAATTTCAAAAAAACCGCAACTCACTAGAAGTAGGAAAATAATGAAGAGATGCAAGAAAATAGAAAAGGTTCACAGTATAAATCATCTAAAAATCCTGAGCGTTTTTGCTACAGATGAGGTAAAAGACGACATTAGTCACTTATCTGTCATACGCTCAAATACCTTGTTAACCTTTACCAAGCATCACTGAAGGAAAAAGGAAAGAACATAGAGATGAACTTTGTTGAACAAAATGATCTTATAGATTTTTGTTTATTGAAAATCTAATTGAGAAAAACTGATAATGAGTCATTAATATCTAAGTTTATTGTATGTTAAATTATGTAGTCCTTGTATGCTACTTTCAATTCCTGTTTATATAATGTATTACTTTTTTTAAGTTATATATTTCATGATATCTTTCATCTAATAATTATAGTTTTTTTGCTTTAATTTGTGAAGAAATATAGATTTCACTAATATTAGTTCGAAGACCAATGGTAAAGATATTTGTCTGGTAGATAGTGAGACAATACATATAATCCTTAAAGATAAAAAATATTTCATAAAATTATCATTATCAAAAGCAAATATGAATATAATTTCAAGTACCACAAAAATAATTGAAGGCTCTGGAAGAGCTGTAATAATATTACCCAGAGGAAAAAAATTAATTATAAAGGATGCTTTATTCTCTATCAAATTCAGATGAAATTTGCTAAGTTTCAAAGATATACATTGCAATAGGTATCATATTGAGACTATAAATAAAAATAATATAGAGTGTTTCTAAATTAATTCCATTATCTCAGGCTAGAAACAAATACTAGAAGAGTTATATGTCTTTTCCTCTGGGTTATATTACACATTTATAAATACGATTGAATCACATAATTTGATGACCAAAAAAGGTTATGAATCTAAAGTTTTCTCTCTTTGGCATGAACGTCTAGATCATCTTGAGTCAATCATGATGTGAAGAATTATTGAAAACTCATATGGACATCCATTAAAGAACCAAAAGATTCTTTTATCTAATGAATTTTTCTGTAGAGCTTGTTCTCAAGGCAAATTAATTATTAGGCTATCTCTAATAAAAGTTGTAGTTGAGTCTCCTGCATTTCTAGAAAGAGTTCAAGGAGATATATGTGGGCCCATTCATCCAGCACAGTGGACCATTTAGATATTTTATGGTATTGATAGATGCTTCAACACGTTGGTCACATGTTTATTTATTATCTACTTGCAATATTGCATTTGCCTTCTTATTCAATTAATTCGTTTAAGAGCGCAATTCCTAAACTATATAATAAATATTGTCCGTCTTGATAATACTAGTGAATTTACATCTCTAGCTTTTAATGATTATTGTATGTCAATTAGAATTAATGTTGAGCACTCTGTTGCCCATACACATAAATAGAATGGTTTAGCTGAATCATTTATTAAACGTATTCAATTAGTTTCTAGACTTTATTAATGAGAACAAAGTTACCTATTTTTGCTTAGGGGCATGTTATATTATTACATGCTGCTTCCTCTATTCGTACTAGACCTACAATTTATCAAAAATACTCCCTACTACAACTTTTGGTCAAGAACCAAATATTTCCCATATGCGAGTTTTTGGTTGTGTAGTATATATACCAATCGCTTCACCACAACGCACAAAGATGGGCCCTCAAAGAAGGTTAGAAATTTACGTTGGTTGTGAGTCTCCTTCTATCATCAAATATCTTAAACCTCTAACAGGTGATGTTTTCAAGACACGATTTGCCAATTGTCAATTTGATGAAATTATATTCCCACAACAATCGGAAAAATAACTTGAAATTTCTTGGAATACATCATTATTATCTTATTGTGATCCTCACACTAATCAATGTGAATTAGAAGTTCAGAAAATTATACAAAATATTGCAAATCAATTACCTAATATATTCACCGATGCAAAGAGAATGACTAGATCTCAAATACTAACTGTAAATGCTCTAGTTAAAATTGATATTCCTATAGGACAATCTTTAGGAATAACAGTATGTGAGTCTAAGACACACATGAAATGTGGTAGACCAATTGGCTCTAAAGATAAGAACCTTAAAAAGAAAAGATAATATATTATAGAAACTGGCTATCCTGAAGATGATAGTATTTTTGATGAAATAACTGTATTACCAAAATAGGCAGTTGACATAACTAAACAAATAACTCTAAAAGAGATTCAGGTACATCATGATATTAAAAATAAAGAGATTTCAATAAGTTATGTCAGCTCAGGAAAAGAATAGAATCGCGATAAAACTGTTGTTAACAATATATTTGTATATGTAGTAGCTACTGATATAACAAATGAAAGTGAGGATCTTGAACCAAAATCCATCAAAGAATGTCGACGTAGAAATGATTGGCCAAAATGGAAAAATACAATCTAAGAAGAACTAAAATCTCTCAGGAAAAGAGAAGTATTTGGACCTGTTGTCCAAACACCTAAAAGTGTGAATTCAGTAGGATACAAATGAGTCTTTGTTTGAAAATATAATAAGAAAAATAAGATCGTAAGATACAAAGTATAACTTGTGGCATAAGGTCTCTCAAAAGATCGGGAATAGATTTTGAGGAGATATATTCTCCTGTGGTAGATGCAATAACATTATGATACTTAATTAGTCTAGTAACCTTTGAAGGACTTGAAATGCATCTGATGGATGTTATAACAATATATTTATATGGGACACTTGATAGTAATATTTATATGAAAATTCCTAACGAATTTAAAGTACCTGAAATACTTAATACAATACCATGGGAAATGTGTTCAATAAAATTACAAAGATCTTTATATAGATTAAAGCAATCTGAACATATATGGTACAATCGTCTTAATGAATATCTTTTGAATAAAGGATATATGAATAATCCTATTTATCCATGCGTCTTTATTAAGAGCTCAGAAATTGGATTTGCTATCATTGTAGTATATGTTGATGATTTGAATATTATTGGGATTCCTAAAGAGATTAATGAGGTAATAGAGTATTTAAAGAAAGAATTTGAAATGAAAGATCTTAGAAAAATAAAATTTTTTCTTGGCCTCTAGATCGAGCGTTTACCAAATGAAATACTTGTACATCATTCGTCTTATACAAAAAAAGTCCTAAAAAGATTTTATATGGACAATGCTCACCTATTGAGTACCCCAATAGTTGTCAGAACGCTTGATGTAAATAAAGATCCTTTTTGTACTAAAGAAGATAATGAAGAAATTCTTGATCCTAAAGTACCATATCTGAGTGCAATTGCAGCTCTTATGTATCTTGCTAATTATTTTCGGCTTGACATATCTTTTTATGTTAATTTACTAGCATGATATAGTTTTGCTCCAACTCAAAGATACTGGAAAAAAGTTAAACAAATATTTTGTTATCTCTGTGGAACGACTGATATGGATTTATTTTATTCTAATAAATCTAGATCATAATTAATTGGTTTTGCCTATGCAGGATACTTATTTGACCCACATTAAGCTCGATCTCAAACAGGTTATGTATTTACTAATTGTGACACAGCTATATCCTGGTATTCTACAAAACAAACGATCTCTGCTACCTCCTCGAATTATTCTGAAATAATTACACTTCATGAGGCAAGCCGAAAATGTGTATAGTTAAGATCTATGATTCAACATATTCAAGAAACATGCAAATTAGTTTCTATCAGACCAATTCCAACTGTGATATATGAGGATAATGCTGCATGTATTGCTCAATTTAAAGGAGACTATATTAAAAGCGATAGAACTAAGCATATATCACCCAAATTATTCTTCATACATGAACTTCAGAAGAAAGATGATATAGATATTCAATAAATTCGCTCTAGTGACAACTTGGCTGATCTATTCACCAAATCACTCCCTACTATAATATTCAAGGTATTTGTGCACAAAATTGAAATACACCAACTCAAAGATCTTTGGTGAATTTCAAGTGAATTAGTTATGAGGGAAAGATTATCACACGTATACTCTTTTTCCCTAAACCAAGGTTTTGTCCCACCGAGTTTTCCTAGCAAGGATTTTAATGAGACACTCTTCAAGGCGTAATAAAAAATAAGAATTGGGTACTCTTTTTTCTTAATTTGGATTTTTTTCCACAGAGTTTTTTTTAGCAAGGCTTTAACGAAACATTTTCTTGTATAATAGACATCCAAGAGGGAGTGTTATGAAATATTTACTATTTGTATGTCCATTAAATTATTTCAATAATTGCTTCTTTTACATCATGTGTGATGTGTAAACTATTGAAAGTTAGGTAAAAATTTTCAATTAGTGTGTTAGGTGTTCTTTGATGGATGCTATATAAGTAGTAATTAAGTATATAACTAAGATTGATTATATTAGCCTATAAATAGGTTTCTCAATTTCACTTGAAAGATGAATAAAAGAAAAGAAATAAGAGAAGTATAAAAGAAAGAAGAGAAGAAATTTTCTCAAATCAATTTTTTTGGTTTAGCATTAGTATTCTTAGACTCTTTTATTATATACTCTCAATGTTATTTATAACAATATTTTTTTTTGTTTGTTTAGCATTAGTATTCTAAGACTTTTTTATTATATACTCTCAATGTTATTTATAACAATAAACATATTTTAAACGACTAAACACAAATCGTCAATTTGGACCTTACACGACAGACAATAGTATAATAGAGTAATTGCTCCCCTTCTATCATTTATTTTACAACTTAAAAAACTAAATTTCTTACCAAAATTACTAAATGAGATAAAAGCATACCCTAACATAACATTACCAAACGACGAAGTGGGTTGGCTTAAGTAGTAAAAATAAAATCTTAGGTTCGAGTCATATCAGGAGTAAGCGTGAAAGTCTATTATCCTTAATCAGATAGGATGAAAATTGAGTAGTAGTAAGTATTTTTTTTAAATTTATAATAAATAAAGGTAGTTAGTTAAGTCTAATTTTTAGAAGAAAAAAAAACATAGCATTACCTGATTGAGATTTCATATTTAATCTTGCATTATCAGAATAACACATAATTATATATATATATATATATAAAGAATTACAGATAAGTTTTTACGTCCGGTAATTTTTTTTTAAAAAATTTCTCTTTTCAAAGTAGTATAGTAGAAGACAAAGTTGGTAGCGGCGGTTATTAGAGCTTTTTTACAAATAATAAAGAGCTGTTCTTTTTCCGACAACTAGTCACGAGTTTCCTGTGTAACGACAAAGCAGGTCCTCCGAACGACATCGTTTTCAACTTTATCCATTAAAACCGCATTTCTTACTTACTAAGCTCTTATTTAAAAGGCCCCACACTCAAATCCCCATTGCCGATTTGCTTAGCAACCAAGAGAGAGAAACAGAGAGAGTAATTCTAGAGAGAGAAAGGAGAAGGAGATGAATCCATCAATAGCGGCGATCGCGGCCGTCTGTTTGATCATCATCATCACGACCATGGCCGGACAATCGGACGGCCGGGAGCTGAGGCCGGCGGATCACGGGCTGGAGTACCAGGAATCGCCGCCGCCGGGGAATAAATCGCCGGAGATGGAGTCGTTCTTCGGAGGAGCGGGAGGCAATCCGAGGCCGTCGTCGTCGAACGACGTCGCGTTGCCGTGGGCAATGAACTCAAACGACACGTCGTGGTGGACCAGCGTCGGGGGAGGACGAGGCGGCGGCGGCGGTGGAGGTGGCGATGGCGGAGATCACGTGAGGCACGTGCTGGTGGTGGCTAGCGTGGTGTGTGGGATTACAGGTGTCGCATTGTTTGTGGCCTCTGCTTTTATCTATCTTTTTAGGTACAAAAAGCAGAAATCGTCTTCGTCGTCGTCGTCGACGTCAGCACCACCAGTAATACCATCGTCGTGCGATAATAATAGCAAGTAGTGGTTTTTCTTCCCCGAATATCTCATAGCTTCCTTTTCGGGTTTTTCATTTTTTTTTTTTTTTAATTAAGATATAGCTGGTAAGGTGTTGTGTATAATGCAAAAGAAAATGCCTATTTACATTTTCTATTTTTTATTTTTGATTTTGTAATTTTTTTGGCATAGGCTGCTACTCATTCTATAATACTAAGAGATAGATTATTGAAATTATGAGTTAGTTTATATGTTTGTGGCATTAATAGTATCAAAACTTCAATGTTTTTTTTTTTTTTTTTTAAAAAAGTTTGTGATATTAATTTGATTGTTTATTTTTGATGAATAATTACTCAACTCAATTTTTTTAGTCCAAAGTTATTGTCGTTTGACCTATTTTAATTTGACCTTTTTTTTAATGTAAAATTAGTATCACATGACATATATTCTCATGAAAAACAGAGTTGGGTTTTTTAAAACTAATTAGACTTTCAATTGGACTTAAAACACTACTGAGCTCTACGTGTAACACTCTAATTTTAAGAAAATAAATCTACTTGGTATAAGTGGTTAACCATCGTGCATTTTAGATGTAATTTAGTGATAGCTACTAGTTATGGTTTCCTTGATATATGAGGTCCTCGAGCTCTAAAGTTCGAATCTCTTTCTCAAACTAAACCTCTAAAATACATGAAAAAGTATAATAAGTGAAGTGAATTAATCAACGCTGTCGGCTGGGAAGGAGCGGTTTTAGTGTTGAGGTTCAATAAATATTATTAAGGCAATGAAGCAAAGACAGTAGTATTGCATAAGGAGGTACTAAATGCTTGTAACTTCCCATCTGTTGCTGGGTCCTAATTCCTCACTAATACAGTACCAATAATGGAGTATACGTACATTAATTTGTACCCATGACAGCCTATATATACATTATACGTCTTGTAGCATCTTTATTCAAGCGTTGGATTCACTTGGTTATAAAAGTATATTTGTGATTAAATTTTGCTGAACTTAATTATTATAAAGTTTAGTGGGAGCCTCCTGATATAGAATGCATACTCGTAAATGCATTATTTATCTAGACCTTATATTATGTTGCACTCTACAGTCTAATTCTTTTTTCTTTTTTAAAATCAAATGATGTGTCAAATGATTTGTCACTTACTAATTAATTAAGACATGCTATATTGTAACTGACAATAATGACATTTTCCAATTGACTGAATAAAATTAGTTTGTTCAATTCAATTTAAGAAATGACAAAATCAATTGGTAAAGAAAAGTAGGCCAACTGGAGGTTGAGATAGCAGAACTACTAGCCACCCAGACACTATAATACTACTGTTTTGTATCCAATTGAGTTTGAATATCACTTAGCTTGAAGGTGACTCGTTACTTACTATTTTTACCTCCAATTCCTATTCAGATGTGTTGTCTACCGTTGATTATGTTTGCAACTTTGTAATCGTACACTTTGTAATTGTAGACTTTTTCTCACTATTTTGTTCGCCGCTTAGAATCACACTCTTACATAATTTTTTTTGTTTATTTTCCCTAAAAAATCATTTATTCTCTTCACTCTTTTATTTATTTCATATTATTTTTTTGAGTAATTATTTATTTCACATTATCTGATTGTTGATTGTCATGAGTAAAGTTGAAACCGGGTTCTTATAACTATTCTCATTCAAATATAGAGGAGGGAAAAAAAAACTTTTGGATTAGACTTGGAGGGTAGTACTCTTTTTATTGATTTAACTAATAAATTGTAGCTGAGAAATTCCAAATCTGATAATGCCATTAATTAAGGGCCATAACTAATCTAAAGAAGATATTAATCCATGCGTTCATAATATCCCACTCTCAAAAGTCAAAAAGAGAATCCCTAGGAAAACAGTTTAGCGGCAAGCATAATTCAACTTTGTATGTATATTAATTTATTGCTTAAAAATCAAATATTTTTACTAGTTCAAATAAACTCAAGAATATGAATACTAAGAGTAATAATTGCAAACTTTGCCATATACAAGAATTAAGTAATTATTGCAAACTTTACCATATACAAGAATTAAGTACTAAAACCAAAACCACTTAAAAGTCTCAACTACATATTGCCTGCCAACTGCACTGACTTTATGTTCACATGCCAAAATGAACTCAAATGACTTGCTCACAAACTCCGACTGAACCCTAAAAGGTATGCACTCCATGAGACTGAACTCTACAAGGTATGCACTCCATGAACCGCCGTAGAATTCATTTTCTTAGTCAAGGCATTTACTTAGGCGACCAAAGTTGAAATGGTTTCTATCACATTAGTACTAGCTGCTCTCTTTTACGTGGGCTCCTTGTTATACAGTTTCACGTTTTCCTATAATTAAAGGATGAACATGACCATCCGAACTATCCATTTCCATTGCCATAAAAAGCGACTTGTGCGTCCTTTCATTAAAAAAAAAAAAAAGAAAGAAAAAAAAAAGCAACTTGCACATGTCAAATTTGGACAGCAACCTATATTTTCATGCCATGATTAGATTGGACCACCATAGTTACAATTTCTTTTGCTTTTTTAGTTGTCTCAAACTCATTCCCAACAATATTGTTTTTGAAAAATCAGAATCATTTCTAATAATAATTGTAATAGTGTTCTTAATCCTCCCTTTTTCCATTGAAATATTTGGAAAGGAATTGGTTAAGATTGTGGTAGGTTTGAACTGACTAGTTGACAAAAAGCAATAAAGGTGGGTGTCTGCCAGCTTGTATAACTGGAGAACTGTTCATTCTATGGCACACTTGTATTATTGCACTTCCACACTTTGTCTAGTGCTTAAAAACACTCTCCAACTTTGTCTAGTGCTTAAAAACACCCTCTTTTTCTCTTATTCTTTTACTCCCCAGTATTTCTAGCAAGTATGTGAGAGTAGCTTGCATCTGCAATTGGGTGATCAGTAATCACCCCTTAACTTCTGCTCATGGATTTTGCTAAAAGCCCCTTGGAAATATTAAATTTCCTTCTACATGTCCCTCAGTGTGAAAAAATAAAAACAAAAAATCTGGGTTTGTTTGTTTTGGAAGAGAAAGAGAAGAAAAGACAGTTATCCTCAGTTAAAAGTGGGAAACAATTAAACTGACAGCTCACCAAGGGAGAAGGTAGCGGAAAGTGGAAACAGATGGAATGGTTCTATCAAAATTAACCATCCCCCAACCAAAACGAACTTAACTTTATGTTTCATTTAGGAATAATTCATTTTTGC
Organism: Parasponia andersonii; assembly: GCA_002914805.1. NCBI lineage: Eukaryota > Viridiplantae > Streptophyta > Magnoliopsida > Rosales > Cannabaceae > Trema > Trema andersonii. Next base: position 412,561 of record JXTB01000190.1, on the reverse strand, counting down.
CTATAATACCCTTAAACTTTAAGTTCCATTCTATAATCTAGTCAAATGTGAAAAGCTCATTCCTATAATACAGATTTTCTAATTATAAAGTATTGAGTTCTAAATCCATATGCACTCTACTTCCGCTTCCTTTTGCTCAATGTGTGTTACAAGTATAGTCAACAAAGCTATTTACTTATAGAAATATTGTCTCCTCAATACCCTAACTCGCTCCAAGGGAAAAACAAAATGGATCTTGCAGAGAAAATGTAATCTTGTCATATAATGGTATCCTCTATGCAGTTGCAGGGCACTGATGAACTTATATCATATGCATTACTTGTAGTAAAAGATGGAACATCAGATAGAGAACAAGCACAAACAATACATAAAGGCATGCAACCTGATCTCATAAATTGGACAAAATTTTAGTAACAAAAAGAAAGGGATTATAACCGAGTTAAGAACAAAAAAATACAAGAGAAAGAAGATAAGTTGTTCGGCTCCATTCCATTCCTAGTACATATCCTCGTCAAAGTTACAAATGCTTATTAGAGGAACTAAAAAGAATAATAAAATGTGTACCTATTGGTCAAGAGGCATCCACTCAAGTTCTAGCTCTAGTTCTCCAGATTCCACATTCTGAAGCTTGAGTGAGACCTCCTGTTTTACCTTCCCATCAACAATGTTGACAGTGCTATCATCTATGAGGGCATTGTCATGTGACTTCAACCATTTTCCAATCTGCATATTTCCGAACATTCCCGCATCTCCGAATGCCATTGCTGATGTTATCAGGGGTTGAAGATCGATCTCTGCTTCTCCCATAATGTCATCAGCTGAAAAGGTGTCATGATCAAACACCCGCTGCAACGCGACAAGTTGGAAGGTTAAATACAAATATAAACTTTTGAAAGAGGATTACTAACTTGCCCAACTGCATTCAAATAATGGTATAGTACTGTCTAATAGTTGTTGATTGCAGAGACAGAGTAAAATGATGTAATGGAAAAGTTATGCACTTTAGAAAAAAAAAACAAAAACAAAAAAAAGGACATTTCAATAATGTTAAATTGCCAAGGTTGGCAGTCCAAGGAAAATTATGGGACAAAAATGGGAAAAAATAAATAAATAATATATACATATATTTGTTCAAGGTATCAGAGAGTATTCTTGACATAGTGAAATAAGAAACTACGATTCTGCTATTCTCGTGTCTACTATTAATTTAAATATAAGATTCAGGAGCAAAACTATACAATCGTGGCAAATGATTCACTTTTATTTAATCCCATATTATGTATGATATGGCTCATATGCAGTACGTGCTTATTTGTATCAAACTTGCCCAAAAAGTTTGAAATTTTCACTTAAAATTTGATTACAGTATTGTCTCACAGTTGATGTATCCATCTTGTAAGGAAATATTATAGGGACAAATGAATTTAAATCTTAATTACTAATCACAATGTAGTGTATGTCAATTGCTGAGTTCTTAGTTCTGGCCTAGACTTATAAAGCTGTAAAATGAAATAATTTTCTTTTTTATTTTTTTTTTCTCTTTGCGTATATTAAAGAAATTATCAGCATTTCAATTTCAGGAAGTGGAAGCTTTCTTCCCGCCAACCAGTGAACTTTACATATCAACAGAAACAACTTTTCCCCATACTGGTTTAAGTAGCAATAGTCACAATGTCTTGTGACAAGCCTTGTTGCCTGCGCTACAAATATTTTATTCTTTTCCTTCACATGCAGATGGGTAAAGTTGCAAGATAAGATATGCTGCCATGAGTGACCATAAAGAACAGACATGAACAAAAACATCTACGATCCAAAACAAACTATTCACAGTTGTCAAGTTGGAAAATAAAGGGAAAGAAAACAAGGAAAATAGGTCCATTTTCTAACTAAATTCACGTAGAATATTTTTGGGTTCATGAGTACAAAGAAAAGGAGTCTGACATTTGGGAAAGATGTGGTAGTTACAGGTTGTATTAAAGTTATGTTGAATATTTCTAAATCACACAAAAAAGGAAAATAGGATGCTCAAATGTCATCACTCATCATCAATTCATTAAAAAAGTAAGACGAGGATTTTATTTTCTCTACAGTGCTTTGAATCTTGAACAAAATAGATTTTAAGGGAGAATATTAGTTGGACAAAAACGTTACAATTGTAAAGAGGCTTACCAACTTCAAGGGTCCAAATGACTCAGGAACCGAAAGCATGAGTTCCTCATTCCAGACTGGATTCAAGTTGCTCTTTACTACGGTCGTCTGAACAGTCTACAATATCACCAGCTTATCATCATCAGAAAATTACAATTACCATCTAAATTAAAAAGAAAGTTCAATCATTCAATAAACCATCTTCAAAAATCTGTCAAAAGATGGTAGAAACACCATAAGGAAGATAGTTCTGTCGCTAATACGAAACAATTAATTTATATGTATAACGAGTATCTTGGTTTTGAACTCGTACTAAAATTTTGTTTCGGTTATTATGTATCACTTAAGCTATTGTGAAGTCTTTCATTATTGGGGTAAATTGAACACGCAAATGAAACATCTAAGTCAAACTAAGAAGAAAAGCTTGGAACCAAGTGGGCAAAACTGATGCACCTGATGGCAATGTAGACATAGGCACTATGCAGCAACCGCTACATGAGCAGAACTGTGTCTCCATTTTTATTTATTTATTTATTTATTTTCATTCGCAATTCTAAGCTAGAAATTACCCATTTCGGCTTTTTATGTTGCAGAGCCAATATCTAAAAAACCTCAACCAGCATTAGTGCTGTACTGTGTTGTTCACTTCTCGCGTAAAATAAAGTTATACCTCTTCCTCTTAAAGAAAAATGTGTATTCTACCTACATTCACGTGAAAAAAGAAACAAACTGTGTGCTATGATAGAAAAATTAAACTGTTACTATTAGAGCATATATTTTATATAAGATTCCAAAAATGAAGAAAAAGGATTAAGAACAAACCTGTTGCCCAAGAGTTAAAACGACATAAGGATCACTTGACAGCATATCTCTGATAGCTAAATTAGTTCCTTTAATCACTTTTACCTTCAATAAACCGATAAATTCTACCATGCCTTCCTGTTATCAGTTTCAACATCACATCAATTGCACAGAAGTTACTCATAAGTTCAGATTTATTGTCAAATAGCCTGAGAAACCGAAAAATATGCTAAATTTCCATATCTCATTCCGAGTGTTGCTGGTCCTACTAAGTTAATGACTTGGTCACATACCCCAAAAGTAACATCACTTAAACTACCTGGACGTGTCTTGAATTTTGATGAAAAAGGAAATCATCTTTTGTACAATTCTTATAAACATAATGCATGCATACATACGTAACTAACTAAAAAATCTGTATAAGGCACCATTCTCAAAAGATTTGACCTTTTGCTGTTTTACCTCAATCCACAAACTAGGCAACTAAAAGGAACAACTAAAGCAATAAATTACCGAATTATGTGACTTTGAACTCCGAAAACTATCCATAATCTTCGTAGAAAAACTTGATTGGAGAGAGCTCTTTCCAGAAGAAATTGATGTAATCCGCAAGCTAGGTTTCAAAAATTCTTGAAGCTCATACTTCGACCTATGTGAGATGTTACAATTTTGTTAAGTAACCACTTCAAAAACTGAAGTAGACATCGAAGTTGAATATTCGACATGGTAAAGTCCAGGATTTTAAGTCATGTCTGACCGGATATATTTTGAACGCTCCTCATGACTAGCATCTGGTCCAGGCTTTCTAAATCCTTCAGGAATAAAAGCCTCATAAATTGAGTTAGCAGAAGAATTTCCTCCAACTTCAACCATTGCATCAATTTCGTCATCAGACCATTCATCCAATGTCACAGACAAGACCTGAAGAGTTCAAATTCATAATATACAACTTTTGTTGCCCAATATGTTTTTAACAGTACATAAAAGTTAGTCAGTATTCCAGTGAATACCTTTGAAATATGCGTGCCAAGGCTTCTGTGGACACCACAACATTTTAAGCATATGAAAACTCCAATATTTGCGGACCTGAAAATGCAGTCACGTTTGCTAACTCCTCAGTAAACATGGTGAAGGATAAAGTAAAATCATGATTTTTGATCATTCTCACTCATGTCCCTATTTTCCCATAGCTTTATGTACAGGATTTACAATATTGAACTCTCACCTTATGAAACAAAACATCTTTGCACAGTTAATATATAATATCAGTGTATCAAGGGGATAGAGCTTACGCCCATTTAGGATCCGGCGCACCACAATCAGCGCAAAAGCGATTATCTTTTTGAACCAGTAAATCTTTTAATCTTCTTTTACCTGTAATAATAATAATATATATAATAAAAAAATTAAAAAACAAAAAAAAAAGGCATATCAGCTGCTTTTTGGAAAATTCAAATTTTCAAAAGTAATCCATCACATAAGTAAGAAAACAGAAAACCCATCTTTGTAATTCCTCGGAAAGCATAGAAGAGGCAAGAAAAGCTATTGGAAAGGCGATGGGAAAAATGCTAATATTCCTATCCTACACAAAACATGTCTCCTTCACTCTTTTCTCGCATCTTATTAACAGTACAGTATCAATTCAATATCAGATGATCACTTTTCGATTGGCATCAGAAAAGCATGGAAAACCATCAGAAAAACAGTCAAACACTATGTTTTGGTGGCAAATTCCATAAACAGAATCTCTTAACACTTCTACTGTAGTCCTGTGGTTTGGCCTCACAATTCTTTTGCAGCAGCACCTAAACTTTATCCTCGTCGGTCCATAGCCAGAATTTGGTCGTTCATATGGTCAATCTGACCAAACAAGTTTTTGTTGCGGACGCACATCTGCAGCTACCACTCTAAAGCTCTATGCCATAAATCGCACACAGAGATGCAGAAATGCTCAATTTTGATCCTCAATGGACAAAAATTTAAAACTCAATGCAGGGTGCAGTTTTACTGTGAACTACAGATACCAAAATGCCAACAAAGAACCTCACTTGCCATAGAAATGATTACCCCATAATATCAATAAGCTAACTGAATCGAATAACTTAAAGCATTACAAGCATATACCTGAGCCAGGCCTCCCAAGTTCATATGCACGGTCACCCATTGCTCGGCCCTTAGCCAACCCTCATGCAACAATTACTCTTCTGTTACAAATTGACCAAAGAATGAAGACTAAAAACAATACAGATTAAACAAATTTTGAAGCTATACCAAAATGGTCCAAAAAAAATTGTAATCTTTACGTACAGAATTACAGAAATGGAGGTGTAATATCTAAATCAATTAAAATCTAGTAACTTTACCCAATATATGTAATCCAAACTTGAGATGGAAATTACAAAACCAATCAGAAACTTCCCAAAATCAAATTGAAATATCTAGCAACTGCAAGTTGTCCAGAGATCACTACAACGCAAATTAAAACTAAACCCATTGGTCAAAAACTGCAAATGAAATAAACAAACATNTTTTGCTTGAATTTCGTTTCCACCAAGTTCCGAGGGCAAAATACATGATCAAACTTTTTCAATTCCTTTTGGTTAATAATAATAATGGTTCCTTGAATTATAGTCACTGTCCCATTTTGGCAGCTGAATTATGTAATTGTACAAAATAATCTATTTGTCACAAACTATTAGTTTTTTAAATATAAAATAGCGATGGATAAAATGTATAATTAAGCATTATATTCTTCTATAAGTTTGAATTTTATTTTTAGTCATATTTACCAAACTGTATACTTTGCACATGACTCAATTCTGTTAAAAACTTAACAATTTATGCAAAAAAAAAAAAAAAAAAAAAAAAACCTAAGATTAGCCAAAAAGAACCCAGATATAAAAGAAGAGTGGAAATAATTGATTTTCCCGGTATCCAAACGATAGGAACTCAAAAAAGGAAAAGAAAAGTTATGAATTTAATTTTCCTTATGTCACGTCTTGAAAAATTAATCTATAACGATAATAATGATAACAAATAATGGGTCGATTTCAAACTGAGAAAATACCCATTTGGATAGATTAATCGGAATATTCAAATCCAAAATCAACCATTCGTTGACAAAGAGGCTTAAATAAAAGAAACCCATAACTTAAAAAAATATGAAAATTAATAACATTTATGATGATAAGATTGAGGGAAAGATCTGAGGATGAAAGGGAGTTATAACACTTAATTACCAAATGAATTTATGGAAATGAGAAATTGGACGTGAGAGAGAGAGAGAGAGAATGATTCTCCAAGGTGGTGGTGGTGGTGGTGGTGGTGGTGGTGGTGGTGGTGGCTCTGGCTCTCATATATTCTATTCCGACTCTCTTCGATTGATTTTGGGTCTTTGACAAAATGAAATGTGCTATTCTTATTGTAATCTTTTTTTCAAATAGATTGTAGCTATCGTGTTCTTTTGTGGTATACGTGCAATTTTATTCTCCCAAGTTGCTTTCGAATATTTTATTTTATTTTTTTATTTTTGTTTCAAATTTTTCACAAAATATTTTAAATTTGCAAGATTGGTTGGAATTGTCCCCAATGGGAGAGTCCGTTGTAATCATTATGAGTCGTTTTCGGTTTGTGAGATAAACTGTCGATTGAAAACACGTGTCATGCATGATAATCCCGTTATCCACATGACTATGCCCACTCGCACGTGAATCTGGTAATTTTCCCGACCATAAAAATAAGGGTTTTTAGCATCTCTGTCCACTAAATTCACCGTGGCTTGGTAATCGGGCTCCTTAAAAAAAAAAAAAAAAAAAAAAAAAATTAGCAATTAAGTTCTTAAACTCACAAAATAATGGCAATAATTGACCCTAATTTGTTAACCGCTATTAAATTACTAACAGACTTGGTCACATAAGTCGCATGGAGTATTTTTTTTTTTTTAAGTTCATTGTTGGTAATTTATTGACCTTGGGGCTTAGAGGAAAAATAGGATGAGATTAGGGTTTTTTTAATTGAATTTTAAATTAATTGCAAGACTAAATAAGATTATATTTAAATTGATATAGCTTTTCAAAACTATCTAAAAAAAACTAGTTGAACAAAAATAAAAAGAAAACATCACAAAGGCTAAGCGAGTACGCCGCCGCCGTGTACAAACACGAGGGTTGGTCGTTGTAGTTTCCCAGGACAAAGACGACGTGGGAGTGTTACACAGTGACGTCGACGTGGATCTGATATTACAGCAGTAGATATGGTTTGAACAAAGAAAATGAAGTATTTAATTGCAAGCATTTGTGGAAGGCTCTAGCGGAGTAATCTGGGATTAATAATTATGGGTTTGAGAAGGTGACGCTGATGAAACTAATGAAGGAAAAAGGAAAAAAGAACCATTTGGGATGAGACTGTAAAAACAATTGCATGTGATGAAAATAGAAAAAGTGGGAGTTTGGTGGTTTACTGGTTTCATTTTAGGAATGGAGCTATTGTTGGATAGTATGAACAAGAGAAAAATAATATGGGTCGTTGGGGTTTAGGTACTCTGAGAAGACATTCCACTCTTAGATTGATAAGATTCAAGCTTTACCAAATTGTGCCTTGGACTCTTTCCTCATTACAGTGTACAACGTATATCTCTAGTTTCCTTTCTTTTCTTTTTTTTTTTTTTTTCTTTTGTTTTCCCCTTAAAAGTGTGCCTTTGTTAATTTTGGTATTATTTGGTAATATTTTTATTTTATTTTTGTTTTTTTAAACATAAAAATAAAAGTACTTTTTCTTATTTTGTTTTTTGCATTTTAAAAACAAAAAAATATTTGGTAATAATATTGTACTTTTTGTGTTCTAAAATAAAAAAAAATAAATACATATTCAATAACTAGCACTTTTTACATTTGAAAGTGAAAATCAAGAGGGAAAAAGAATGAGAAAATAAGGGAGAGAAAAAGTGGTATTTATCTAAATAAATTTCATAAGTGGTATATTTCAAAATAAAACTTTAAAGAGTGTTATTTTTCTTTTGGATATTTTTGAAAAAAATTCTAAATTTTACGATTATATTTTGAAAATACAACTTTTAAAGATATTTTGAAAAATACCACTTTTATGCGAGGTTAAAGACACAATGACAAGAGAAATAGTGATGAAAGAGAAATGGCAACGTGAGTGTAGATATGTTTGAATTTTGATACTAACATTTCTGCAAAATTATTTAGAAAAATTTTGTTGACAAATTGAAAAAATGAAAAACAAAAGTAATTTTATCAAACATGCTTAGTATTTCCATTTTTTTATTGAAAAAATAAAAAAAATTATTTAAATATGTGGTTACCAAACAAGTTCTTTGGATTACTCCGTATCCAAGAGAAATATTTTTAGATAACGTTAATTAATTTTGAACAAAAGTAAAATTAATTAAAATCTAATCTTATTTAGTTTTCAAATAAATTTAAAATTGAATTAAGAAAAAAACTCACTCAAATTTTATTGTCGTTCTAAGCTCTTTGGTATACCTTAAAAAAATGCTCCATATAACTCTCACGTGACCAAGTCTGTTAGTTATTTGACTTCTGTTAACAAATTGGAGTCAATTGCGATTATTTTGTAAATTCAGAGACTTAATTGCCAAGAAATTATTTTCAGGAGTTAGATTGCCAAACCATGAGAAATTCGAGGGGCAAATATACTAAAAACCCTAAAAATTATCAAAGCAACGGTAGTAACATTACTATTTTAGCGTGAAACCAATATTAATGTTTGATTTATATTTAAAAAAAATACTTATGTTTGATATTTTTTAGAAAAAAAAAATAGAATAATGCTATTGGACATAAGGTGCCAAGTACCAAACTAAGCGTTAGTTTCTCATTGAAATATGAAATCAATAAAATGTCATTTCATCTTCCAATAAAATATAGACATTTCATGTGGTGCATGGCACCTTAACGTTCCACATAGCATTATATGTTCGATTTCAATATGATATTTAAAAAATAAATGTTATTATTTCATTTTTACTAGAATTTATTTTAATACTTTTAATTGTATCCATCGTAGTAAAATCTAACGAGTCATACACATTTCTTAAAAAATATAAATAAAAAGAATCTATATTCTACTCCTTCCCATTGAAATACCATTCGTTAAACTCGGCTTTTTTAAAAAAATTTTGAAATGTAAACTCAGTTATTTTAAGTGTATGATTGAAATAGGTTTGAAATTTGGAACAATTTAGTTTTTTTTTTTTTTTGACAATGATTGATTAGCATAATAGAATAAAGGATGATTAATTTCTTTCCATAGGAAATATGAGTCCATCGATACAAAGTATAAAGTTATAAACAGTCAAATACTTCAACATTTTTAATTTTATTTCAGAAACAACTTCGAATTCATAACAATATAAATTTCTTTTGTCAGATATACATTGGTTTTAAGTATTTTTTTGACTTTTCATGGTTAACTTAAAAGTGAAATAATTTTAAAACGACAATAACTAGCTTTAATTTTAAGAGCCATGCGTCAACTTTTTTTTTATTATTATAATAAAAAATTGTTGGTGCTCTACTGCTCTTCATGTATAAAAACTATTAAGTAATTGTCAAAAACTTATTATGTTATATTTAAATACTGATTACTAACAAGCAAATAGAGCATCTTTTATATCATCATATTATCAAATGCTAATATATATAGCAGGCAGCATAAAACGACATTTTTCACCATGGTTAAAAAAGAAGTATTGGTATACTTACATGTACTTTACAAAGATATTTAAAATGTTTAACTAAAAAAAAAAAAAACTAGAGTAAGATTCCCCGTAATAAACCTTATATTGTATACGAAATAAGTCATTCTACTTCTTAAATTGGTTTATATGCTGTATTTTGTTTCATTAGTTATCCAATCTATAAACAACGTCAATAAAACGAAGTAAATGTCACAATTGTGGTCAATTTACTGTTCGTTTAAACATAAATAATGAGTTTAAATTTTTTATTTTAAGAGAATTTCTTTTTTGAAAACAAATAAATAAAGAAAAGGAAACCTGTGGACAGATCTTTTGTTTTCCTGCTTGGTCAATTTTTAGGCTATTTTAATTTTCACGTGTATTCTAGATAGCTTTATTTTAATAATGAAAATTACTGTTTCATCAAAAAAAATGATAATAATTATGAAAATTACTGTCTCATAATGGTTCAATATGTTACCCCTAATCTAAACTGAGATGGTTTGACTTTGACCTTCCATTTTAAAAAAATAAAAATAAAAGTTAATAAGTTCTGAAAATTAAGTGAGGACGCAGTGTTGGTTTTCTATTTAAATAATAGAGATAAACTCCAGCTTTAGTTGGGCATTGACAAAATTAATTATTGGATTTTTGTCTATTAGTTACATGTTCTCATTAAAGGGGGAAAAATAAAGTAGATAAATTCATATTTAAATCTCAAAATTCAGATGACTAATTCTTTTAAATAAAAGCAATTTTTTTCCGACAACACAAGATTTAATCCAAAGAGTAATGGCTAAACTTTTTTTTACCGTCCATAATTTCATTGGCGGAGGAGAATTGTATTTTTATATTATATTGTTCTTAAACTTGTGTATTTAAGTATGTCTCTCTTTGATTTATTCGCAGAGGCATCGACAATTTTAACTTTATTTTAAAGCATGGGATGAAAAATGGATCATTTATAAAATTAAAATTTTATTTAATGAAATTTTCATAATGTCAAAATTGTTCACGTCTTGACATTAGTCAAAAATTTTTGACCGCTTTCAAAAAAGGTTGAATGAAGGAGCCATCGGTCATTGGAATTATCGGTCAAACATATTCAATTGTGGTCGAAATTATTCAACCATTAGTCAAAATTTTTCGACTTTGGTCGAAATTGTCAAGATGGTTGAGGTTGAATTTTTTGCCCATGGTTAGTCAAGACACCGTAGGATCAAGATTGAAGATGTTTTGGAGTTTGTTAGAAAATGAGTATCTAAATAAATTTAGATATGTGATAAGACAATGAACGTGAATTTGATACTAGTTATGAAAATGAGTCTATTTTATCACTATGAGTATGGATATGAATGGGGAATTCTTATCAAGGTTAGGGTTTCTAGAAAGGAACTAGCCATAGAGGAAAAAGAAAAAGAAAATAAAAAAACTTGTTTCTAGAAAGGAACTAGCCATAGAGGAAAAAGAAAAAGAAAATAAAAAAACTTACATTAATACCATAATATTTAATATTCTAATATACTAATTCCATGACATTATGTTAATTATATGTATAATTTTTTAAGTTGTCATTAATTGTGTATTTATACTATAAATATCAATTATAAAAAAGATTAATTAAAATAGATAAGTACATGGGGCAAGCTCGAGGTGAGGATTTCCTCCCCCGTTCCCACCTTAGGTATGGTTTCTCATACCCATCCCTGCCCCTATCCTCGATAACCTAAAGCCACCCAATTAGGAGAAGATTGACATCTCTAACTATGAAGGTATTAGTTGACTCATAGGTATATGAATATCTGTAGTACATGAGAGTGTGTTTGAGTAAAGTTGTAAAATTATTTATAAGTTGTTTGTTTAAAACTTATGTTAGTTGTATTGGCATAGATTTTGGTCCATAAACCAATGCACGACACATGCCTTTAAATAGTTCTTCTTAGAGGAAGCTAAAATTCAGATTTAATGTAGGTGTGATTCGTATAATCTTAAATAAGATTATAGATGGATTTTTTACTATCTGATGATACTCATATCGATATGATACCTGTTAATTCTCCTTCACAAAATGATGTTAGTAGTGTATTAAATAAATTACTAAATAATTAGAGTATGAATAGTAATAGTACTATGTATTTTTAGGAAGTAGCGAGAGAGAACAAATGAAGTGAGGAGAAAAGACAAAGAGACAAATATGGTTTTAGGGAATTGTGGTAGCTTACTTTTTTCAGTTGAATATGAGACTATTTATAATGGCTATGTGGTCTCCAAAATATTAAAGTTGATATCCACATATCCTTGAAAAGATAAAAAGGAATCTTACCTACCTGCTTATACAGACAAGGGCTAGTGATTGGACAAAGTGTCAACCTCTCTATGGCTTGCACTGTCTTTGGTGTGTTGAGGTAATAAAGCTGCTTATATTATTTGGTCGAAGTTTTGCTTCCTATTAAGTAATCGGCCAATGTGCTCAGTCACTTACTGCTAGTCAACCGCTATATGTGCTCAGTTAGTCCATGCAAGTTATAAAATCCAACTAGGGATTTGGTCTTCCTATTTAGAGATTTGGCTTGTCTTTGATAGTCTAACTAAGTTGTCTATCTTTTAAGAGTTGCTCAACTCATCTACATAGGTTGTAATACCCGAACAAAACCTAGTCTTCTAGCATGAAGACTTGGTCAGCCTGTTGCACATCCGACTAAGACATTTGACTTTCTAAGTGCTGCTCTCTCTGTATACGATCATTTCGCTTGGTCTTTTATATGTTGTTTGGCTTATAATGAATTTGGCGTCATTTTTTATGCTAACTATGACATATCGTTTCGGATCATACTTAGGGACCACATGTCATCCTTTGATAGGTGAGAGTAAAATAGCCCCAACATGATTTCTTATTTATAGATTGAATCTGATTTCGTCTTCTATTATTATTATGGTTATTTTGTCTTATATTCTAGATGCTATTTGTCATGATTTGATAAAGTATACTCTTAGGGTTGTCCTTACACACATGAGGATTGTTATATAACCCGATGGAATTTTTTAACACGAGCCACTTGGGAATTTGTGGTTGAGCCATATGACCAGCTAACCACGTGAGATTGCTTCTTTTTTCTTTATTTTTTAAGAGAGATTTTTTTTCCTTCTTTGCTTTCTTCTTCATTTCTAGTGAGATGTAGGTATATAGTAAGGGCCCTGTTTGGTTGGAGAGAATAGAAAAAAAAGGAATGAAATGAATTCCAAAATGATCCAATTCTAATGTTTGTTTGGGATGCCAGAATAGAAAAAAACTTTTCAATGGAAAAGAATTTAAGGTATTGCATTCGACCCAACTTTGGATAGAAACTCATTCCATTCCATTGATTTTTTTCCCTCTTTTCCAATTAACATTGTATGAAAAATGTAATACTAATGAAAAATAGAAAATTATCAAGAATAAATATTTTATGAAGAAAATAATAATTTTTTATTTTTATGTATGAAATATTTTTTTTGTCACATGTGTTTTTTTTATTAAATATATGAAATAATTATGAAATAAAATTAATAAAATAATGCTAAATGTAAAATAATTTAATAAAATAATAATTTAATTAATAAAATAATTTAATGCTAACTATATTTAAAAGAAAAACTTAAAATATTCATTTTAAGTTTAAAGGTATTTTTGTCAATATATAACTAATTCAATTTATTTTCACAGTTAACTAAACAAAAAAATATTTATTTAGGTATTGATTTTACCACTCTAACCAAATAACATAATTACATTATTATTTCTTTTCTATTTCATTCTGATTACTATTACTATTACTAATACCATTAGCGTTATACCACTACAACCAAATAGATCTTAAATGTTTATTCAATTATTGATCATCCTTGTTCTATCACTAAAAAAAGAGATAGTGAAATTAATATATTTATATATATGGGCCATATATGTTTGGAAAAAAAATCAGCCATCAATTTTTTTTCGTTCGAATCCAACAGAAAATTACACAATTTTTATGATAAAATAAAACAAAAAATTGTAATAAAAAGATTAATTATGTAAAACAAGTATTTTGCATATTATATAACCTTTATAATAGCACGTAGTAATTGGCTAAACAACAACAATCCAATAATAGTAGTTACATCTTCCACGACTTTATTTTAAGTTTTAAACCGACTAGATGTTAAGTCTATTTAAAAATAAATAAAAAATAATAATGTCAATAACCGAAGGTCCGATCCATTAATGCAATTACAAGATGTGGTGCTTCATTTTAAGTTTGAAAACAACCAACCACTTCATTAACTTCCGTTGGGCAATAATGGATGATGAAATAGATAGCATTAGCCCTCGTCTTTCAACAATGTCATAACTTTGGAAAACAGCCCTTATCCCAAGAATTTGAGTGGACCAACTAAAACTATTTTTAAAACAAATAACTCGTATAATAAGAACTGTTTAGTCTTTAGACACGTAAAATAGTAAATAGTAAAGAGATAATATCAATTTTAAAATTTATTATTATTAAAATTAATTTTTAAATTTTAAATTTGTTTTAAATTTATATTTTGATACTAATTTAAAGTAATTGATTTATCAAGATATTGTCTGAAAAATAAAAAATTAATTATATTAAAACTCATATGAGAATAAATTTATTAAATTATGTTAAAAAATTAATTGTTTTAAATTAAGTGTTAAGGTATATATTTAGAACAAATATTAAATTTAAAAACTAATATTGATAATAATTAGAATATATAAATTGAACAAAGTGTCAAAATATCAGCTATAAAAATGATATTACCCCAAACATAAATTATAGTGGGATTTGATGTTTATAGAAATGATATTACCTGTTTAGACGCAAAAAAAAAATGATAAATTATAGTGGGATTTGATATTTATAGAAATGTTCTTAGCTGTTTAGACACATGACATGATAAATTATAGTGGGATTTGATGTTTATATGCCCATTACCATAGAGGTTTATTTGGAGAAATCCATTATGGGAAACAAGTTAGGATAAAATTATCCATTGAAAAGAATTTTTTTTCTTTCAATTCACATATAATTTATAT